>JNEV01001000.1:0-129620 GCA_000697495.1 Saksenaea oblongispora B3353 | reverse complement strand
GCAGCATGCTTCCGTAGCGATGACTGATGAATTTCGTTCTTCACAACTGTGTCCATACTGTTATCAAACGGTCAGTCACCCAACCAAGAAGAAAGACGGTCGTAGAGTGAAAAATTACGGTACGGTAATTTGCACAAATACTGAATGCATCAGCGTCAGAATGGGATACAGTTCCCGTGGCCGAGACAAAAACGCTGCTCTAAATATCGCACTCGCTGGGGCAAGTGCCCTTTTTTCAAAAACCCGTGAACCATTTCCGGTTTTTTCATCAAGAAAAGCCAGCGCTTACATGCTGGATAAAGAGTTATTACATTCGCTTACACCCATCCCGGAGGAGTGCGGTGTAGGTGCCCACGCTTAGCAGTGGGATACCTTTGGGTAAGTAAAATACAATGCCCATTCACCTCATTTACTAACCGCGCATGTGCATTTTACGCTACCCAAATGAATTTTTGTGTCTGGGCCAAGTTTCATGTAAGTAAAAAGGAATATCTTTCGATAATTCATGTATATTTAATTTTTTCCTCAGCGCAAACTTGACTGCTCTTTCGACGCAAAAATTCATTTAATGTAGCGCAAAATAGCATGCAAAAAACAGTATGAGTCTTTCGCCATACACACACCGAAGTAAGCAATTAATTAATAAATACATCCTGCACATTTTTATTCGTGATATAACGACGCATTCCACAGTCCTTCTTGCGCTTTATGAATGCCTCATACGTAGATAGAACATGATGAGGTCTATCTGCTATTATTACTTTTACGCCTCCCTACAAACGTTACCATGAAAGCTTTGTCCTATGAAGAACTCTCAAGGCCCGCTTCACAATAGCTTGCATAGGCCACAGTTCAAGCAGTTACCCGATAACCCACCGCTTCTCCGTGCACAAACTTAAAGTCTGTGAAGTTAAATAAGACTTAAGATGTTTGTGGAAAAGAAAATAATTATGGATCTTGTGTATAGAATAGCTTCTAAATTAGTCATCATGCAGTGTTAGATGCTATGTTTAAAGGTGTACATAAGTTTAAGCGCTACACTCTTGACTTGGATGCACCATTCGTATCTAGAAATCCAGAAAATCCTAATCAGACTGTAATGCATGATGACCATTCCGACACTGATACGACATCGAACGCAGAAATGCATTCAATTTTAGAAGGGCTTGAAATGAAGTGCTGACTAAAGAAATAATAGTAATGTATCTTCTGGGAAATGGAATCAAACGCTCATAACCTGGATCAGGAATAGATTGACTGAATACTAAAATATTCAAGACTGGACAACTTTATTGGTACGGGCCCAGATACTCACAAACATTCAATAAAAGTAATTGATTACATACAAACTATTTTAAAACACAGTCTACCTGATACATGTTGCCAGTCACCGGCATAATGAAAGTTAGCGGTACGATCAAGCCAAAGATAAAACCCTGATCCTTAGTGATGAAAAGGAGTTGAAAGAAAAGCTAACTGGCGCTCTTGCTCTTAACTTGGAGTCTACACAGTAATAAAAAAAACGACGGTGAGGAATATGCGTGGACTGGTGAAAATAACAAAACTGATAACAATTACTGTATACTCATATCTATACGCGGTTAGCAAGCAAACATGAGTATTTTAGCATAAAAAACCATTCTGACAATCACTTATTAAAGTTACACGGAATGAAAACCAATATCATTTTTGTCACACCCTGATATAACCAAGTAAGTGCTTCTTCAAATGAGTATACAGAGCACAGAAACAAGGAGACAACTCCAAATGTAAGCTAACAAATGTAATGGGCTCGAAGAAATGGGTTTATTTCAGTCATTAAATCTCACGGTTGAAGATCATCCGGAAGATTATTTTTAAACGCGTGCCCTGAATTTTAAGTGGATAGTACAATTGACAAAAAAATGCAATTAGATTTATGGAACGATTGTACAGTACTACGAGTAGAACGACACTGTATCCAAAAACTGAAGACAAAAAAAAATGTTTTCTTTAGATAGGGCATTTTATGACAGATAAAGAACGTACGGATTCTTTTTAAAAAAGAGAGATATGAAAAGTATTAAGATTGTAAAGCAACCTAATTACTGGCTTTTACATTGACATTTGCTCCATAATGACTAAGTTGCGCTGGTGCGTAGAACAAATATGAACTAGCTTAGAATAGCATTTATCTCAAGTTCTTTTTCGAGTAAACCCGAAAATGCGGTCTGTGCTTATACATGTGTAGTTTCGTATAGTACACCACTACAATGCTTATGGTATCAATGGACAGGTTCCTGACCCATGACACTGTTTATGCATCGGAAAAGATGGGTTTCTCTAAGGCATAGCATGAGTTAAACACAGGAAAAGCAGTTTACATAGCGTTTGGCTGAACCATCAGCATTGTCGTCGTCATACCATGATTTTAACTTGCAAGAGCACTTTTCTTTATAGCCCGTTGCTATTTTCATATACATAGCATAGCTATCTTTGTGATATTTAACCACGCATTCCATCTATTTAGGCTTTCTCTGTTGAACCATGTTTTAAAAAGTTAATTGGTACAGATACAAAACGCATGTATTCTATGTATTTCCATTGCATCATCACAGTATGAGAATCAATGTAAGCAGTATGATGTAATTTATGTCAGGGAAGGAAATACTCGCATAAAAGCATTGCTACTACGAGACAACTTCTATGCATTTCCACACATGAGATCAAACGCTTCAGGAGGTATAAATGTGCCAGCATGCACCGAAATTGCTTTGCAGCTCCATGCACAAATTTTCACCTCTATGACGAAGCATCACTGTAATGGAGAACACTATAATTTCGGCAACTTTCTGTAAACGTGCTTTGCGAAAAGGCCAAGAAAAACGAAGGTAATTTTCACTACGAATGCTTCTTTTATCATGTTGTCTACTTTCTCTCGATGCTCTACTTTTGATATCTTGCCATGTTTTTCTTTTTCCATACTTAATTCGCACGTAAGTTCGATGTTAGTTCCGGTCGTCGTTGAAAGATTGCAGTTTTCAACTTGTCAAGTCTGCTTGCTTCAAGACATCGAAATCGAAAACAGACTGCGTGAAATTATAAAGTGAAAAAGCGAGTAATTATTATTTGTGCCACTAAGTTAATGTACATTGGTCGTGGCAATAAATGAGAATACAAATTATTATGCAAAGTATGATGGCTAACGACGTAAACGCAGAAAGAATGCATTTTTGCTGAACATACTTTCTGAAGGTAGGTACTTGTCATAAAAATTGACGATGAATTCTTCTGGCTTGAAACCAAATTTTTGATAAAGAATCTATATGGAGTAGCAATGGTTAGTGGGTGGAGTGAATTTTGATGTATTCCTCTACCATAGCATTGTTATTCGCTGATACATGCAACGTAATATCTTTGCTGATAGCGGTCTATCCTATGGTTAGTCATCCTTCTTCGCATATTTCTCTGGTCTTACTTGGAAAAGATGATAGAGCATAAACCTGCAACACAGTTAGTACTAGACGACGAACAATTTAGTAGCGAACTTACTGCCCAATACCAGCACCCTCCCAACCAGGAAGCACAGCAAAATAGGTTATATAAGCTTCGGGAGTCATAAAAGCGCATCCAACAACACATCGCTTGTACATGGCAAGTACGCTGAACTCCGGATACAGAAGTGATTCTGATACATCAATGCCATCCCAGAAACAGCGACATAGCATCTCGTTGACCTGAGACAGATGCTCTCGCTGGAAATAAACGTAGTCTATACTAGTTTCTTCGCTCACATTCCCATTTTCATTGGACTCTCTACCCCGCTGTCGTATCTGCTGCAACAGCTGCATGCGGATGGGTTTGTTTTCAAAGTCTCTCCTAATATAGGGCCGTAGCTTGCGCCCGTTCCATCCCGAGAGCCATGGACCATCCCTGGTAACGGTATCACTTCGCCAGGGACGCCCATATATCCTGGATGCAAATGACGATTTATACGGAGTATATGTGATTGGTTCGACATTTTTCTGATCAGACGATGACTGAAGGTCGTAGACATTTTCTTCTTGATTTGCTGCTCGTTTAATAATTGAACGCTTCGACATTGGTGTCAGTTCGTGTCCTCCCCGTAATTGCAAAGCAACTTGATTGTCGATATCAAATATTTTCATGCCGAGATTTCGTTTTAACTGTAAGAATTGTTAAACTTCGTGCAGTAGACATGTTTTTTTATGTACCCTTCGCACGCCAAGTTTCCGTTTCAAACGTAATGCTGCCGTTGGCATTTTCCTTGTAGAGTTTTCCAGCTTTTGAAGAAGCAACCACTCCACATGCTGAGATAACCCTGAGGGCTGTACCGGACCTTTGTGAGTCGACGCATGGGATCCGTCCTTTTTGGAGCCTTGTTTCTAATAAAACCACCATTAAAAGATAGTTATGATATTGAACACCTTACTTCCTCTGTAGCCTGTTCTTCTGATGTCAGTCTATCATGATCTACCGAGGGCAATATTGGCGTCTCTAATACAGTAGCTATGTTTTCCTCCGCTTCTGTGGTTTTTACTGAGCCGGAAAGCACGTTATTTACTGTAGTCTCCTCATTCTGGAGATTATCATACTGCATCTTCTGTGATACATCTTGATCTGCCTCTTTGGGCATTACTGGCGTTGAAGGAAGTGCGTTGGTAGTATCTTTTTCCAATTCCTCTGAGGTAACTATTTCTTGTTTTACATATGTTTCATCTCTCTCTTCCGGCACTGCCTAGAAACCATCATGATATGACGTCAAACTTCATGCGGATCATGTAAGAGCTTTTTACCTCATCTTCACTGGCTGCTGAGAAAAGCTCTGAATCTGACGAGAGATCTGATAACGAGCTCAGCTCAAGCATATCATCGTCATCACCATTCTCGGCCTAGTGTGATAAGTTTTCGAAATAATACTCGATTCTTTAAATACCTCAGCTAAAGATTGTGATTCCGTTTCTTTCTTTATAGATACTTTATTCTTCTCTTTCGTATCTTGTATACTCTCCGATTCTGTGGTTCGCGTACGTGTGGACCTTTGTTTTTTATCCCTTTCACCACTATCTTCAGTAGGTACATTTTGCTGAGCTCGTTTTAGGGTTCGCTTTAGGTTTGGTTTTACACTAGCTATTTTTGGTTTCGTATCTAATGGCCAGTGTTAATCGCTGTATGTACAGAATTTTGTCTGTGCGTACCTTTGACCGGCGGCTCTTCCTTGTGTAAAGTCCACCAAGCTACAAAATATAAATATAACTTGAATACTGTCATAAAAAATCTTACCACTTTGGTTGAATTTCTCAAATCCGGAGCGGAATACAGTGCTGTGAGTAGACAAGACACTTGCAACAGTATTATGCCAAGTGATTGATTCTATCAAGCTGTTCGTTAGCAGAAAAAATAAACGTATTTCTCTTCCTTACTTTGTTTATCTGGTGCAAGATAATCCCAATAACTGTCAATTAATGCACAAACGTCTTCCTTCCAGCGGAAATATTTGTGATCGCGATCTTTGATTTTGGTAGTTGCGAAATTCTGCCGTCGCATAAGATTATAAATGACGAGGTGGACAATAGTAACCCAACTCATGTTGTGGCGGTGATATTCTTCATCCGATTGAGTGCATACGCTGCAACGAAACGTGAAGAATGTATCTCCAAAGAGTAATGGTTTTGGAAGACACTGAATACAGTCTAGCAATAGGAATGAGGTTACCAGGGTATAATAATTAAGATCAATACCTCTGTGAAATAACTGTTGACAAGATTCGCATTGTGTCATGGGTTTATCTCTAATACATTTCATTATTTCGGGTCGCATAATGGAGTATTTAACGTACTCTGTTAAAGATTTGCCACAGTAACAGTATACGTTCTCAGCATTTTTGGTGTGTGCATCGTCTTCCCATGTCAAAGATTTGATCTATACGCCACGATTAGTCGAATGACATGAGTATCACGCATGTACATTATACGGGAATTGACGCATCGTTTGTCAACTACAAATCCTGACACGTTTTGCGGAAAGGAATTGCCTCGGACACCCATGACGTAGTCACATTTATCCATCATCAGCCTTGTTTGTCCACGTAACTTGTGGAGACCTGCGGTGCACTATAGATAAAGTAAGCAACGAACAGCATATTGTAAATTTGGTAATATGTACCCTTGACCGATGACCCTCGTATTAAGATAACCAATGTAGAATTGACTGGAATGACTTTTTTCGATATATGAATGATTTGTGAGATATGGGTTAGTGATAACGAACCTAAGACAAGAATTAGAAAGCGAAAATCCATCTTAATATTAATAATCGCTTGCCTTAGGTATCAAGTCGTATTATCTAGGTGATACATGCACTTTTGTGCACATGGATCACAGCAAGACAGGCAAAAAGGTCGTACGCGACTTCTCCAGAAGCCGAGCTAGTTTCAGCCAATCAAACTCAGCAATGACTTGCCAATGGAACATTGGCTTTTTAGATCAGAATGGTTGTCTAAAGAAATAGAATGAAATATACTGCTCTACGATAAGAAATAACGATGTACTTATCGGAAAACGCTGTCTTAGATCATTCCATAGGATATTCGCCTATAGAGAAAAGAGAAGCAAAAAACATACTCTTTGGATAGCTTTATCTGCCCGTAGATATTACGCATGACTATGAAAGATGTTACCAGAGGCTTCATAAATGACAATTGTTTATCCTTTTGAAATAATAGTCATTACAGGAGGAATACAGAAGAACATGGCCTTCCTTGCCCTCATGCTTGCACACTTCTTAACTATAAACGACGCATTAATTTGTATCGTTTTCTTACAAAGAACGGATACTTATCTCTGAGAAGATGGTGGTGTAATGGGAAATGAGAAGAAAGAAAGAAAGAAAAATTGCGCGATATACCCACTTTTGCTGTCAGAAAAAAAATCCAGGACATAAATGTTCTGAGACAGATATGACAAAAAACAACACGAGTAGATCCTAAAATCCTAATTATGTCCAATATTCACGCATATTTTTGTAATACGCTTACTTGAAGACGGTAGGGAAGTGATGCATATTTAATCGTAGGTGAGATAAAGAAAAATGTTTACAAGACGAGTTGAAGCGTATAAAATCCCACTACAAGATAGATAAGTAAAGCATACGTCTTTGGGGACACACTATAATGGCTGTTTTACACTTCGCGTTTTACTCTTTCATGATTTAGTTCACATAATCCGATTATACTGTATATATGCTAGCACAGAATTAAGTATACATGCGGAACGCAACGATCTGGAAAAGGCTTCTGGGTGTCCAAGAAGACTGCTTTATCCATCTGATTGACCATGATGAAAGCAAAATTATCGATAACAAGGCACTCAACACCATCCGAAGGACGTTGCAAATTTATTAACTACATCGATCTGGAATGCAAATGACTCGGTAAAGAAGATAATCGCCTCAAACTTTTGCGTAGCTGTAGTCCATGGCCTTATTTTTTCTTCTGGATCCTCTTCCTTCTTTTTTACGCATGATCTCTCTTTTATACGCATATTCTCTCCTATGAAACGAAATAAAAGACTGTGTATGTATGTCGTGTATGGACGTCTTCCTTAACTCTACATGGACGTAAAATTTATATAGCTTCATGGTTTACGCCCTGAATAGTAGTGTGGATAGCTCCATCCTTTGACTGAATGAGTTTGTTCAAAAACACATGGCTTGCTAGGGATGCAGACTCGAGAAACCCTTTCTTCGTTACACAATGTCTGGAAAAATGATGGCTTAGTACACAATTTCTTGCGGCTTGGTGCACAAGATTTGCGGAGAACAAGTTTCTTTCGCGCCTTCCTACATATTTATGGCAAGCGAACGAGTTGGTGAAGGAAAAACCTACCATATACTTCGGTATTTGGCACGCTTTGCCGTATGGTGCTACTTTCGAAATGTTAAAGTCATCTGTCGTGCCCCTATCAATGAGCATGGGGCTCTTCTTGTGGCAGCGAATCATATGAATATGGTTCTTGACCCAGCAATGCTAATCGCCACCTTTCCGCACGCACGATCGTGCCATTTCTGGGCGCTTGCTCGGTTTTTTCGAGTGCCTGTTTTAGGCCAAGTGTTCCGCGCTGCCGGAGTTCTTCCTGTCGACACAAAGACACATAGCAATGCCAAACTATTCGAGCACACGCTTGACTGCCTTGAACATGGTGGTGTCATTGCCTTGTTTCCTGAAGGTTTGGAACAGTGTTAACGGCTTAAAAACTAAAAATAGTTACGTGCTAGGCACTTCGTACACTGCTCCACATCACTTACCTTTCAAAGATGGTATTTCGTGGGCCACTTACGAATATCTATCGCAACAAGCCAGTAAGACCTCCGAGCCTGTTCAGATACCGATTGTCCCAGTGGGTATTACATACACAACCAAGAACAAATGGCGCAGCGATGTGATTGTAGAGCAAGTAGTGGGTTAAAGCTTTGAAAGAGCGAGATGGGTTAACCGGGGACTATGTTCCTCTCCTTTTTTTAGGTATGGTGAACCGATTATTGTTTCTTCAGAAGATCTCGAACAGTTCCAACGAGTATCAAAGGAAACAGTGAAGAAACTGACAACTCGAATTGCAGAAGGTGTTGAACGTGGAACGGTGAATAGTCCAGATTGGTAGGGAATATGTCAGTGTATATCAACTTGACTTGACCATAGAATTGGAATTCTTAGGGATACTGCAAATGCCGCAGCAGAAGCTTCGTTTCTCATATTTGGAGATGCAAGAGGCATTCGATTAGAAGACTACACACGTGTGTCTCAGAGGTGCGAGAGGACGGGTTTTAACATCATGAGCACTAACAGCTTGATAGCTTCATAGATATCTTTCATTCGGACGAAATGCAGAAAGTAGACAGATATACGGAAGATCGCAATGCACTTAAGCAACAGTTACTTACATTTTCGGCGATGCTTAAACGACTGCGTCTGACATCGCTCGATATCAGGATGTACGAAAATCAGGAGATCATCTGGTGGAGAGCACTCCTACGATTACTATCAACATGGACAGCTCTTCTTGTGCAGTTACCCTTGTTTTTACCCGGCATGATCGTCAACCTCCCTATCTACATGCTTGGAAGATTAATCAATCGGTTTGAAAAATACGCCGAATCGGTTGCCCAGGATAAGGTGGTTTTGTCGATTGGATTTGCTATACCTTTGTACGGCACGCTTGCCTATTTACTGTGGCAAGCGCTAGGTGCAACATTGCTAGCGTCTGTCATGGCTATTGCACTGATACCCATGTTTGCGTGGTACCACATGGCCTTGATTGATAAGCGCTATGATATGCTGAAGGAGGTCGTGGCGTCCTGGAGGATTTTTCAGGCTGTGATGAGCGAGATGTATGATATCGATCATCGCCATGAAATCCAAGAGTGCGTGCAACTTCGCCGTTGGTGTCATGGTCGTACGAAATCGTTACTGCTTCACCTTGCTGAGGCTGGTGATCCCAAGGCTCAGTACCTGGTGGAATATGGCCAACCCCTGTTCCAGTCTGATACATCCTCGTGACCTTTCTCTTTCCCATTTTTCCCGCTCTACACCACTCGATATCCAATGCATCCCCTTTACATTTGACTCCTGACTTAAACATAAACATGGTGAATGATTTGTATGCAATAGATTTTTATTGTCCACCTCCTACATCATCATCATAGGATGACACACTTTTGATGGAAATTTGGTCATCATTATCCGGTATTTCAAATGATTTTTTGACTACAATGGTTTCGCCCTGCAGTTCATAGTCATCTGAGCACATCGACAATAATTCAATCATTCGAGATCGCGTGCGACAAATCTGTCGAATCCTCAATATATCCCAAAGGGATATAAGAGAGATAGAAAGAGGTGTTCTTGTACGTCGCTTTTGTTTTTCGACAGTTGGTAACTTCGTATAGTCAGAGGTAGTCCAATCGAAATCATACCATTCTTGCCAGATTTTTGATGTGCATGTTTGGGTTTTCTGAGGGGAATAGCATTCTTCGGCAAAGCAGAGGGTTTCTATGAACGACTCGATTTCTTTGAGCGCACATTGATCTGGCAACAATGGATCTTTGTAATACGGAAATTCGATGTGTTGCAAAAGCTGATGTGACTCAGCCTCCAACATGCAAGGGTTTAGTTGATCCTCAGATCGCGTGAAAACGCAAGCCTGTGTGCAATGTCCGATTTCAGGTTCATACGTTTTACCGTCCAGTATCCCTATGCCGTAATATTGTACTTGATAATGGTACTTAGCCGCTCCTTCGGCACACCTAAATACCAGTCTTCATCAGCAAATCCTTCCAAAAAGAATGTGTCAGCCGTTTCTGATTCCATAGCCTCCACCTTACCATTTTTCAAATTGAGTTCGAGTCCATTCAAATTTATGATCATCGTGACGAAACACTGCATCAGGATGACCATAATTCAGGGCTGTAAAGTGAATGTTGAATTCGGCATTGGGCGTAGTTACAATCATCATTTTTGGCTGATAGCAACCCAGAGTGATTTCAAAAAATGGCTCAAGTGTGTGTGGATACAAATGCTCAATCACTTCAGAGCATACGATGGCGTCATAGCCAATTAGGCGACGATCTGGTTGATCCACAGATCCTAGAAAACAGGACAGGTGAGTAAGCAATTCGACTAATAAAGTATCCACCTTGGAAAATCTCGATTGTTAGCGGGCATTCGCGTAATTGCTTGTAATCTTCTTCCCAAGGTTGACACGCTTGGATAGCTTGCTCCAATACTTCTTCTGAAATATCGACACCGGCTAATTTGGTAAAGGGAACATCGTCTATCGATGGAGGAATAAGGAATGACAAAACGGACGCTTCGCCGCAACCGTAGTCAAGCACCTAAAGCAAGTCTAGTCATGAGGGTACAAGCGCGCGTGTACACACATACTACATACTACACACACACACGCACAAAGAAGATAGGAAACACATTGCTACGATTTCCAAAGAGTAAAGATTTAAAGGAACAACTTACCGTCTTGACCTTATACTTCTTTAAAGTTTCAAGAATAAAAGTGCGTCGCTGTCTCCACAATGGAGGAGAGAATGACACAGTTTGAAACTGATCTTCTTCCATACAATGTGTTAGAAATGAATGAACAAAACGGATAATGAAACTGACAGCATTTAGTGGAAGTCACTCGGCGGGCAATCAATATCATCGTCTGTTTGATGATGCAGATTCCTGTGTTTTCAATGCGGAGTTTACTGGATTTGAGCAGACAAAGTTTACACTGGCTGGAAATCCGAGGATGTGCGCGCCTAGCTCTAAAAACCAATGTATCATTGTATATTTATTTTTTTGGTATATCCATTATTTGTCGTTCGCTCCCCTTCTGGTGAAAAATCAATACAGCAATTTTGCTTTTTGGATTTGGGATAGGAACACTTCACAATATCAAGGTAGATGAGCTGAGAATGAAAGGCGTTGTCCCTCCCTTGTACAGAAAACCTGGATGTGTCAAAATCACACGTGAATTTGCACATGTTATAGAAAGTGCAATAACGAAACACAAGCTAAAAGTTGCCGAGGGTGATGGCGGCGACTGTGAGAGCGTTTGATACCGGGAATACGCAAGGAATGTAAGTGTTTAACGACTAAAAGCTTAATATATCATGTAGACTCAAGGAGGCAGCGTGGATATGCTAATAGTACTTTACAGTCATGATTTAGCAAACCAATTTACCATACTGAATTGACAATTATCTCAAGAAGATCTTAGATTTATGCTTGCTTACTTCTTCTGAGGAGAAGGAGTACCCGATGGGAGTGCTCAAGAAAATTATCAAAAGAGAATTGATTAGAAAACACATAAATAGAATCCGTAACGATGAAATTCCATTGCTAGTAACGGAAATACAGTGATGCTCAGATCTGTTTCTGGGCACTTTTATAGTATCTAAACCGCCTACACTGACAAGAAAAAAGAGAACTGATCAAGCATCACCGGTGCTTATTGCGGCTGACTATAATGCAACCTGTACATATACCTAATATCGGCATGGACAGAAATCTTTACAGAAAGCAGACGATACTAGGGATACCGCAGAGCTTGTCGACGAATTTCTTTTACACCAGAGACGTCTCCGACGGTCAGCCGGGGGTTTTGTGGACATACCATCACTACGGGAAAGATCTTGGAAAAATCATGAAATTTTTTTTTCTTTTGTAAGATTAATCCAAGACTTTTTAAAGAATCTTCAGAGATCTTAAGACCCTTTTAAGATTAATTTCTCGTAGTGTATGTATAGAATTGTTCATCAAAAAATGAAAAACGTCTAGTGCAAACTATTCAGTGCCAACTATTTTCTCGAGTAGCGTTTGCACCGAGGCCGTTTCTATTGAACGTATTGAGCTCACAGTAGAAGTTTATACGTGGAACCATAAAATAGTGAGATATCACAATGATCTCGGTAAGACAAAATAAGGAATTTTCTTCAGATCCAAGTTACAGATCATGTTTTCTTTCTCAAAACCATTTCTCCATCCTTTTAAAACTGAAGATAAGCGTCGAAGGAGGTCTTCTCGCAGTAATTATTGCGCAGGATCATTGCACCATGCATTCGGTATCAGGTAAAATTGCACCTGCACCCAAAATTCGAGCGTAAAAGCTGTACCCCTTAGCCACCCGCCTTTATATGACAACTTTTAAAAGCTTACTCACTATCAGCAACGGAAGGTGCCAAAAGTAACCCCAAGAGCTCTGCTTTATTTTTGACGATGAAAGAATAGACAAAGTTATGCATGCAGCTTTCTGCTGTAGCTGCGGTTAATGAAAGAAACGAAATACATCCTTACTATAAAAGACGTATTTGCATGTATAAGGAAATATGTCCTACTATTACAATACAGCAACTAAGGTGCACAATAAAACATCACTCTATACACACAAAAAGTACAGCAACAAAGGTAGTTTTGATTTCGGAATCAGAAATTGAGAACGCATATCTTTCTTACTTTCACGTGGCAATTCACATACACAACTTTCTCTCATGGCAATCACTCATTGCTTTGAAGAAACAACATTTTCGAGGCTCACATATTGTGAACACTGCAAAAAACTTCTTTGGGGTATTACTCGACAAGGAGTGCGCTGCTCAGGTATGATGCTGAGGTTTCACGGACTAGCGTAACAATAGTTTCCCAGAATGTAATTACACTTGCCATGACCATTGCAAAGCTTCTGCACCTGGCTGCCCTAAGCTAAAGGAAGTACCTGCATATCCTGCAGCAACACAATCGCTGCGATCACTTCAACAACAACATGGCCCATCGAACAAAACGAATGTGACTGAATCAATAGATCCGTTAACGAAATTGCAGCGTTTGGCGACTTCCGAACAGTTTCAAAATGTCCTTGTTGCTGCAGCTATCCATGCCGCTGACGATACCCAACCAGCGAATGAATATCTTGCCAATCTACCACCTTTAAATCCACAGCTAACAACTAAGAACTTCACACGATTTGTCGCTCGATGTGGCCCATTGTTTGCGTTTCGCGACTCGGTTATTCTTCTGTTAAGCTGGGAAAAGCCCGTGGATACACTTATTGCTATGGTGGTTTACTGCCTCATATGTAAGTCTTATCTTTGTGACACCGAATACAAAATGCTAATGGTTACAGGTTTGTATCCAAAATTGATTATGTTTGTACCGCAAATCATTTTATTGAATATGATTGTTGATGGCTATTATAAACGTTACGGACACAATACCGAGCCATCGCCTCCATCCAAAATCACTCCTCAACCAACAACAACGCTTCTTCCAAAACCAAAATCATCGCGTTCGACTTCATCTATCCAGCAAAGTACCGATCCAGTGAAACGCAGCGCATTTACATTCAACTTTGCTTCAGCACTTTTTCCTTCGGATGAATCCTCTCCTGAGTATATCAGAAACCTTCAGAATCTCCAGAATATGATGGGTGAAACATCTGATGCACATGATGCTATCGCAGCCCATGCACACTACTTCGATTGGTCTGACGAAGCAATGACGATGCACGTATTACAGATAGTGCTTCTATCAACTGTGGTTATGTCTGTTGGTATTTGGTTTGTTCCACTAAATATGGTCTTTTTGGTGGGTGGCATATCAATATTCCTAAGCAATACACGGTTTGCCAAGTACGTTGCGAAGGAAATGTTGCCATCTGTTCTTGAGTACGGTCAAAGCCAACTGGATATTGTGTTGCAAAAATACAAAAACTTTGAAAAAAGATTGGGTAATCATGGTCAAGTACAAGAGATTTCTGTATATGAAAATCAAAGATGGTGGTCTGGATGTGGTTTTGCGCCGCAGGTATAGTATATAAATATACTGAAAAAGTATACTCACAATGCCACAGATGTTAGCAGATGAACGAGGAGCATGGAGTGATATGTCAGGACTAGTAGACTTATCTCCTACAACAGATCTATTTGCGCCGGAAGGATATCACTGGAAAGACGCCGCATGGCAACTGGATACAACAGGTCCATGGATAGATGAAGCACTGGATATAGGTAAGCTAGAAGCACTGAATAAATGAAAAAATACAAAACTAAAAGCAATTTTGTTTCTAGAGGTATTGCGTTGAAACAGTATTTTTTTTTGACTAACATAGACAAACTTTAGTATACAGTAACATTAGATGAGGGAGGCTGGTTGTATACAGATGACAATTGGGAAAATCCAACAAATGGTAAAACAGGAATAGGTATCAAAGGAGTAACTAGGCGTCGACGATGGTTCCGAACATGTGAACGGAATTTGAGTGTAAAATATAGTTTAACCAGCTAGTAAAACTTGCGACTCTACGAAGGTACTGCTTGTAATATGATAAAGTTTCTTTGCCACCATCCAATATCCTTTTTTCAAGTAGATGCATTTACATGTTTACTTAGAGCATGAAGTTTTAACATCTTTACAACATATTTTTTAGTACTTTTTGTTCAGCAATACTTTCTGTGTTATAGGGATAAGATAATCGTAAAATAAAACAGACAAGATAAAATCCTTTGAGACCGAATCGAGTGTCTTTATTATTATTGATTTCCCTAAGGTATTTATATGAGGTCTCTGTATACGCGTGTGTTATTATTAATCTGCTATCCCTTAATGAATATAGTGTTGATCTTATACAGATGACGTGTGGTCTGACCGTTGTAAGCATCCATTTGGTTGCGCACGTATTTTTTTTTAACTATTCATTTTAATGCCGCTGCTATCAGTTTTTACTACCGCTTGTTATCACTTTTACTACCGCCCGCTACCACTTTTACTGCCGCCTGCTACCACTTTTATTGCCGCCCGCTACCATTTTTACTGCCGTTCGCTACCACTTCTATTACCGTCCGCTACCAACTCAACTGCCGACGCCAATTTCTATTCAGACAAGCTGACAAAATCACATGCAAATACTGCGCAAACGTAGCATAAATGAACAAACCATGTTCGTAGTAAAATCGGACATTCACTGTTCGTAGCATATTCTGACTTACTCTGTTCGAATATTTTCTATTTTGTAATCTCGATTTTTGTATAAATACCTTCACTTTTCAATGAAGAAAATACAGGTTTTTCAGATATAAAACAATCTGTCCGCTTAACAATCTCAAGTACAAGCCAAGGTTCTCTCAAGAATATCAAGACACATACAAGTCTCCTTGCACCTCCGTTGGTTATTACCACGGAACCAATAGCCCTTTTTCTTTTTATTTTATCTTTGACTCTACTTTGATTTCTATTTCAATCCATTGACAATCACGGCACAGAGCCCGCTATCTTATTTTCTTTTGATTCTACTTTTATTTTTCTTACTCTATCTCTCGGATTTACTTTATATCCGCGCATATTCTTGATTATACTTGCAAGATCCAACACGAGATCATAGGTAATCAGACACACGATGTGATATTCGGAGAGAAACAAAATAGAAAATAGTCAGGAAGATACTTTGAGACTCTAAAATGCCTTTATTTCGAAAGACAGATTTTGTCTTGTTATGGGCACCGATCCATATTTAAAGACTGGCTCAGCTCAAGAGAAACGTTAGGTCAATAGCAGCTTTTTTTTTTAGAAATAGCTTTTTTTCGACATTAGCTTTTTTTTCAACATTAGCTTTTTTTTCAACATTAGCTTTTTTTTCAACATTAGCTTTTTTTTCAACATTAGCTTTTTTTTCGACATTAGCTTTTTTTCGACATTACCTTTTCTTAGCATTACCTTTTTTCAGCAGTACCTTTTTCAGCAGTACCTTTTCTTCGGCAGCAGCTTTTTCTTCAGCGGTAGCGTTTCTTTAACATTATGCTTTCCTCGACAATAGCTTCTCTTCAACATTACGTTTTCTTCAGCATTACCTTTTTTTTCTGGCAGTGCCTTTTTTTCGGTAGTAGCTTTTCTTTAGCATTATGCTTTCTTCGACAATAGCTTCTCTTCAACATTACGTGTTCGTCAGCATTACCTTTTTTTTTTTAACATTAGCTTTTCTTCAACATTACTTTTTCTTTTTCGGCATCAGCTTTTTCTTAACATTACTTTCTTTTTGGCATTAGCTGCTCTTCAACATTAGCTTTTTTTTTATCATTAGCTTTTCTTTAATATTAGCTTTTCTTTAATATTAGCTTTTCTTTAATATTAGCTTTTCTTTAATATTAGCTTTTCTTTAATATTAGCTTTTTTTTTTAATAGCAATTTTTTTTAGTAGAAGACTTATTGATAATAACTTTTTTAAAAATATAGTTTTTTTTAAATATTAGTTATTTTTTAAAATAGCAAAATAATACTTTGCACTAAAATTAATTATTGTGGTATAAAACATCATGATTGCGAAAATAACAACGCCTTGCTAGCTCAATCGGCAGAGCGTGAGACTCTTAATCTCAAGGTTGGGGGTTCGACCCCCCCGTAGGGCTAAAATTTTTTGTTTTTGAAATTTGATGTCGTACAAATATAGGCCAATCATATAGCGTTTTGTGTAGTACGAGTAAAGTTGGTACATAACGTTTGTGTAACCAGCTATGTCGCATTGTATCACTCACGCACCGCTTTTGGGTCAAGTAACTTTGCATATTTCGGCATCCATGTCTTCGCAGCTGATCTTTAGCGTGCCACTTCCTTGACCTGTATGTGTTATCTTATTACTGCTAATGTTACAGGCTTTAAAAGATTCGATTAGTTGCGTTTAACTGGGCGTTGTATGTCGGTGCTCTATCGCGGTAAGCATCCTTGGCTACTTTCAGGTTGAATCGGTCGCTATATGTTGTAAACCAAGGAAAATCCTTATTTGTAACATGCCAACGATAGAAAAAGTATATAATTCATAGGCCGAATGCACAGATACGATGATTGCAATGTTTGATGGTTTCTGCATACTATATTGTGTTGAATTCGTTGTCTTGCCATAATCAATACGCAAAACTAAAACGGGACAATCGGAAAAACCTTCATCTTTGAACTCAAAGAGAAACAGATCACAAGCTCCATGTCACGGGTAGTTTCTCCTCGAACGAGCATCATAATGTCGTAGAAGGAAAATCGCTCAATCTCTGGAAGATCGGTCCTTCCCCTTGTTAAAGAGATATGTAATAATATCGGTCATCGCCATATGGGATACATGTAAACCAATAGTATTATTACTGACACTTAAATGTGAATAGTGAGAGATTCGCATCCATTTGATCACGTCAATTTTCCGTGTCGTACCCATCGATCACGTAGAATTTATCTTGGTGCACCAATCCAATTTTTTGAATTACCCTATAAAAATCTATAAAAGCATACTGAAAAAAAAAGGTCCTAGTTTTCGAGCTTGTCTAGAACACAGTGCTGTAAAATTTCAACATGTCAAGCAATGATATCCAAAAGAAAAACGTGTCCCTCAATAATGAACAGTGAGACGACATTTTTGCTTACAAGGCGGCTCATCCAACATTCACACATGAACAACTTGCTGAATGGGCAAAGGAGAAGTTTAATCTTTCTAAAACCCAAACTAAATCGACTATATCAAAAATGTTAAAACGATTGGTGGAAGACGCCCCTGGTGACTTAAGACGTGAAAACAAGAAAATGCGTAATCGCAAAGAAAAATCCCCAGTAAGGACAATAACATTATATATGACATCGAATCTAAGTTTGATACCTTAATCAATAGCAAATTGAAGCCACTATTCTTCTTTGGATGAATGTTGCTGAAAACAATCAGATCCCTGTTACCTGGATGATGGTGCATACAAAAGCATCCAATTTCGCTGAGCAACTCGATATTGATTCTTTTAAATGATTGAACAGATGGATGCATCGATTTGCAATGCATAATGGACTGAAGATGCATAGACTCCATGGAGAAGCTACGTCATGCGATGATTTTGCAATAGAATAGACAAAGAAAAGATTCAGCAAACACTCGCGAGATATGAAAAAGCAGACAACTTTAACTTTGATGAAACTTCTGTTTTCTACACAGCTTACAAAAACAACTATTGCAACAAGTAGCTCTGCAGGAAGAAAATCCAACAAAAAACGTATCACTGTAGGTCTTCTTTGCAATGCAGATGGAAGTGAAACGTGGAAGCCACTGATCATTGGCATGGAGAAGAAACCCAATTGTTTCAAGGTGAATGGAAAGCGAATGGAAACAATCGACCATGATTTCAGGTTCTATTTTCATAACAGTAATGCTTGGTTGACGAAGAAAATCTTTCGTTACCTTCTTGGCCATTTTGATCAGGCTATGGGTGCAAAAAAAAGAAAAGTCTTATTACTTCTCAACAACTTTGCTGGTCATTATGTCAATTACATGCCAATCAATGTTGAACTCTTATTTCTTCCACCAAACACAACTTCGCGAGTCCAGCCTCTTGATGGTAGGATCATTTGTGCTTTCAAGGCACATTTTAAATGAAAACAATTTGTCAAGGCCTACAGGCACATCAGGATGATCCAAATTGGACACCAAGACAAAGGGGACCAGTGGAAAAACTGTTTGATGTAGACCAGCTACAAGCAATGAAGTGGGTTACGGCGGCCTGGAGTAGCATCCGCGCAGCACCTATCAGTAATTGCTGGAAAGCTACACTGTTCAATGCTTTTGCTGACGAAAATGGGGATGCTGCAGCTCGCAGAGTGACCAACAAAGAGAAACATCTGGGGATATCATTGCAAGACCAGTCGGCAAAAATTACCGACAGTGGAGAGGTTCCACAATATCGATTGCCTAGTAGCGAACTCGAAACTGCATATGAGCATAGCAACGTCAACAGGAGCTTGACAGAGGATCAAATTATCAATGTAGTAGTAGAAGACAAGAAGGACAGTGTTGAAAAGGATGAAGGTTCCCCAGCTGAAGAAGATGATGCATTGCTGCAGAAGAACCAGTTGACTGAAGCTGAGAAGGTGTATTACTTCAATACACTGTTGTATATATTAGATGATGAAGAGGATCTACATCCTGATACTATTGCTGCCATTCCAAGGTTACAAAAACTTCGCGATCAATATCAATCTTTGATTCAGTGCAAACAATCAAAACTCACATCATTTTTTACTGCTACAACACATGAATAAATATTTACTTTAAAAATTCGACTTGTAAATTGGGTTGAAGTTGAAAATAGATGAAAGTTCAAAAATTTCCCTGCTAACATAGTAGGGGGGGGTATGGAAATCAGTTGAAATTATCGAAAGTTGAAAAAAAAAAAAACGAGGGTGAAATTAATGGAGAGCCACTGTAATAGCATCTGCAATAGTACATAACCTTAAGTTACAGTTGGAGGTCGATAACACTGTTTCTTCTGTTAAAAAAAAGAACCACTCTTTATTTCTAGTCGTGTGTTATATAGATTAACGCACCTTTACTATCAATGCTAGTATTACGTTGATATTTTATTTACACTACTGTTGATAAAGGTACATAATCTTATCCGTTTGAAATACCTAGAGATTAGAGGTTATATACCCATACTTAAACTGTAAGAAAGTATCAACAAATGCGGTGTATCAATGGTAAGTAAGTACAAATAGGTTCATTGCACCATTGATAATTTTTTTTCTATGATTCCCTTTAAGAACAGGCTCTTTACGAGAAATTGCAAGTTTATGCATTATTCGACAAATGATCACTAGGACTTACGTAGATTGGTACAATTAACAGATTGTTTCTACACGGAAACAGGATGTAGACATACATATTCCCCCTTATGTAACGAGAGAACAGTAACCTTTAATAGTATTGATGCATCGATAGACACAAGAAGTAAAAATTCTTTGCTGTTTATCTTATTGGTGGAGTAAACTAATGGACGTCTGATAAATCTTGTCCAGGACCTCTCGTATTTCTTTCTTTCTTTCTTATATGATCCTTTCGCAATCACAGTGTTGGATGACTAGCTGTTTTCAAGAAGTATAGTAAATGTCACTCAATACAGATGGTATTAACGATCAGCGTAGATTCAAGAACTTACATTTCTTTTTTTCCAGTTTTTACGCATGTACATATTTTTCTTTTCTTTTCTTTTCTTTTTTTTTATAGTTTTTATAGTTACTGAAAGGAGCAATATTTTATTTTATTTTATTTGAATTGTAAGTCGGACATGGGACAAGATAGTTTGTAATAACATGATCATGTTGCAGCTCCCGCATCTGGACTTCGTTGGAGAACCAAGCATTGGTCTGTCCGATGCACTCCGCCGCAACGCCACGCAAGAATACGCAGACTACGTAAGAGGTATGATCGAGTCAGCACGAGGGCTGCCCATCTCAAAAGAAAACCTGAGACGAGCACTAAACTGGCTACGACAACGAGGAATTGAACCTGTAGTTGGAAGTCACCAGCAATTTCTAACAAGAAGCCGCTTTATTCTTTGTCGCGGCTCAATGTTTGAATACCAAGCAAAGCAGCGTTTATGTTGTACTGCATTCAGGCTTCTGTATCGCTGCAAATGGTATGTTGCTATTTACTGCTATTGCAAAGTCCCACAATATCTGCTTCTACGTTTGCTACGCTCAGCAGAAGCTAAAAATCGTCGGAAATCACAGTGCTCCTCTCAACCTATCGGTCCTCCCCCAAATCAACTCTTACACAAGTATGAGTCGATGGATACCGTTGAGAGTCAAACGATACACCTCTCCACGAGCTTCGAGGGCAAGAAGCGCAACCGGAAGGTTTCCACGTCCCGCTCCTACCGCTGTCCGAAGACACTCTCCGCAGCGCAAACGAAAGACGCCGTTCTCGCTCGGTATATCCGACGATATCATCAGAGAAGAATGCGGCAAACAATGTGTGTGTAGACAACGAATCCATCTATGATTGTGCTAAGATATATTTATAGTAACCGAAGGACGAATCTCGAATTCTCCAGAATCATGAGAAATAAGAAGCCTGCAAAAATTTAAAGAAAAGTTCATGAATCAAAAGCGGACACCAAAGGAATCATTACAAGCAGCACAGACTTGGATTGCCTTTTCAAGACCTTAAAGGAGTCCTATCTCACAAAGGCTATCCCATCTGCTCTTGAAAATTGTCTTTCCGAAGCATTTAAAGGAACGGAACGAGGTAGCAACGCTATTCTACGACCAACTAAGACTACGAACCAAAAGGAAAAGGGAAGGCGGTCTCTGAACCAAGCTGCAGCAAGAGAAAATTCGAGGAAGTTGGTTGCGATAACGAAGAAGAAGATGACAAGGGCGACGACGACAGCCACGGAGAACACTCCAATAGCGATGACAGTGATGACGGAGAAGAAAGGTAGAAAAAAGAGATCTGGGTAGCCACAACAAATCTGAAGAAACTAGTACGACCATATGTGGACTAAAACACTGTGAAGAAACGCTTAGCAGAAGTCCAAGAAAACAACTCGAGAGTCATGAATACTATGGGCGCCGTTTTGGAACACTTCATGGACATGGTATTTTTGCTTTTGAGTACAACACGGAGCTAATAACTTTTATAGATTTTTTCGTGGCGATGTGTACGACTATATCGGCTTCAAGGAGCACAGAGCTCAAGTCTACCTCACGCAAGTGTTTCCTCGCGGGTATCGCTCTGGAGACTTTGGACCCATGCACAAAATTTCGTCCTTACTATTTGAAAGTACAAGTGATGTTGAAAATCTGAACATGTTCAGCTTTGCTCAATTCCAAAATATGTTTTATGTACTGGTTCCTCAATGTCGAAGTCAATGTAAGTTTTCTATTGTTGATGTACATGTTAACTGACATGCTGGCTATATACCAACTTCATAGCGCAAGGTTAATACTGCAGTGACCTCACCCTTCCAAGCTCATGCTATCAAAGAGTTGTATAGCAGGAGACGTCAGTCGTGCTGCTAAAGACGAACACGCAATCGATGACAATAAGGATGACCTAGTCAGTGCTAGTGAAGATGAAGACGCTGACGAAGAGCCTACCGGCCCCAGTACACGCGTAATCGCTTCCGCCAAGAAGACCTCCGACCCTATGTGCCACGCCAACCAAGAACATATTGACAGTGTTACCTTTCGCGGCATTACCCAATGTGGTCAGCCGGACCTTAGGGATGGAGAACCGTGTGAACAAGTTATCGGTAGAAACGAGTGAAAAGTGACAACCAAGCCCGCAGTCCACTCCTATGGTCATTGGCAACCCATCAACTCGATGATCAAAGGCGATCCTCGTAGAGGAACGAAGAGGCTATGGCAGCAACAACGACGAATTGGCATAGTCACCTTCGTGAACGAGTTCAACACAAGTAAGACATGTCATCGGTGCCTCAAGCAGTCGCAGTTGAAGAAGTATGAACTCCTGAGGGACGGATCAGAAGAGGCAACGGCGCCGTCTGCTGTATCAATCCCCATTGTCTCAGTTTTGCCGGAGGTCGCAGCACAATGGGTTGCGATATAAACGCAGCGAGGAATATTGCATTGAAAGACGTCTCCATGGTGGTGTCTGCAGACGGAAATCCACTTGCGCCGTTCAATTCCCTACATACGAACACTTATAAGCGCGATGAACAATTTGCTGGCGAACCAAACCCGGTTCGGGATGTGCAAGGTCCGGAAAGGCGGCTTACCTGGCCAGATTTCAAGATATGAAACATCGCATTTAAAGACCTTCATTTTATAGGTACCCCGTAGGTAGGTATATATTCAGGGACACTTTCTAGAAAATTGACTGCAACGATGAACTGACAATCTGTCCATAAGTACAACCTGTTTGTTCCTTTCGCAAGATGTACTACAGAGAGACACAACAATAGATCTCCATTTGCCGCAATCCCTGCGTGCTGAATATATAAATACCCACGTATTCATTTAAGCCTCTAAAATAGTAACCATTTCAGAAATTATGGTCACATGGTCGATGACACTTGCTTTTACAAAGAAAAGAAAAAAAAAGGATGGATGAATGTTATTTACAGACTATTCTATGTTACCTGTGATCAATATAAAAACATCTTGTATACGATAGGAAATAGCTGTCAATTTTTCAGAATTTTGGATTGAACCATTTGGTCCGCTGATAGGCGATGCTGTACATGGCGACGTTAGTTTGCGTTTCATTTGGACGGGATGAGGTAAAAAAAAAAAATGGTTGTCTTTCTGTTTCTTTCTTATTTAGTGATATCATTCGAAAAAACCCTGTCTCAAATAAAATCTTAAATAAAAGAGTGCTCGGCGCTATTTGCCTCAAGTTCTTGTTACTAATACTCTACTCTTAAAGCAGTCGAAGTCATACTTCATTTCACTAAGAATAGACAATACAAATGCATTTTCAGTGGTAGCTTTCCATTTCATCGTGCATATATACTATTTTCAATGGCCTATAAAACAGATACTAGTTACTTTATGTGTTTTGTATTCATCGGAGACGTAGAAATCTACAAATCTAGCAAAGTATGTATGCTTATCAGTGATAGGATGATAACCAATGTGCAACAAGCTTATTAAAGAGAAATTCTAGGTCATATAAAGCACTGAATCTTCTCTTATGGGAATCCATAAAGTGTAAAAAAGGAGAAGGATGATCAAACAAAAAAGAATGAATATTCTCAAAGCGTTGATTGGTACTTTTATTTATCATCCGATAGGTATGTTTGATTGGGCCAAGTAATCAAAAGACAACGCATAGATGAAGTGGCAAGATAACAGATTATTTTATGAAAGTTTTGTCATGAGTGCCGTGATGGTATTTAATCCATCATGTGTATAGTCCTAAAATTAGGAGAAAATTGACGAAGAAAATAGTTATAATAGAAGGATTGTCACTTATAATGAAAGAAGTGGAATATCAAAATTGCTGTGTTGAAATGAATTCATGAATTATTCTTTCTCCCAAATTTTGCTGTGAGCATGACACGTTTATCAACTCCGCTGTGTGACAGAAGAAAAAAATAACGCGCCAATAAAAAAAAGATGAAAAAAAAAAAAAAAGGAAAAAAAACCAGTTCTCGTTTACAAAAAGGTTTTCTTTTTCTGTTCGTGCACAAATTTTTATTTTTTTATTTTTTTTATTTTTTTTTTATTTTATTTTTATTGATGGCACCCAAAACAGATAGCAGCACGACGGCGACAACACCCCGTAAACGAGGTCGACCACCGAAAAATACAAAAGATGAAAACACTTCATCCACCAGTGAGAATAAAGATATAAAAGAAACGCAAGAAAAAAAGATCAAAGCATTGGATGACACCACTACAGAGCAAAAGACTGATACAGAGAAAGTCGTCGAGGAAATGGTATTAAAAAAATTACATTATTCATATACATATATATGTCTATGTATTTATGTATTTAACATTGATTTTTTATAGCCAATAAAGAGAAAGCGTGGTAGACCGCGTAAGCATCCAAAAGAAGACGAAACCGCAAAAGAAAAACAGAATCAACCTGTGGTGAAGAGAGGACGTGGTAGACCAAGGAAACAACAATCCGCCGTGGCCTAAAAAAAAAATTGCAAGTCATCCACTTACCCCCCCTTTTTTTTTCTTTTTTTTTTCTTCTCTCTCTCCATCACTTCACACCCCACAAATACACGCACGCACACACGCACACACACATAAGCTCACACACTTTTTCTCTCTTTATGTATATATTTATATATATTGTTTTTATATATATACATATATATTTGTTTCATTATTATTACCTTGAAAGCATGCAAGGAGAGAGGAAAAAAGAAAAAGGAAAAAATATACATTTTATTATTGCAAAATCGTTAGTCTGTAATGTTGTAATGACCTATTGTGAATTCTCCCCATCATCAGGTGCATGCAACAAGGACATTTTCATTTTACAGTATGTTGGACAGGGTTATGCACCTTCCCTTTTTTTTTTTTTTTTTTTTTTTCCTCGGAGGGTAACTTCTCGGAATCGCAGGGGACTGAATGTATCATAATAGTGGATGACGTGGTGGCCGATCTGTAAAAAAAAAAAAAAATAGCCGAGAAGGACAAGGAAGTAGTACCATGAAAAGCAGATCAAAGTGAAGCGTAACAAATCCAAACAAATGATATAAAGAAAAGTGTTGGTGGTATCCCATAAGTGAAAGAGCCACTCTCATTTTTCATATAATTTCTGCATAAAGCGAAAGGTGTCACAAGGATCGACAACACGGGACATCATGCCATAGCAAAAGATTACCTTGAACTTGTAGAAACAACGGCAGCAAACATCTATGCAAAAGGATATACTTGTGACTATGAAATAGTCAAGGTATCTCTCCGAGGATGAGCCGATTCAGCATGTACATGAAAGCCAATTGATTTGAGCAAAGAAAAGACTCATTTGGTTCTTAGTAAATAACTACCACCTCCTCACTGTGATTTTAACCAAAACATGATACTATTCAATGGTTTTATCCTGTCATCTCACTATCGTAAATAAGGCGGTACTTGTTGATTTGCTGCAATCACTGCCATTTGTCGCCACTGTCCATCAACTCCTGCTTTCCATAGCCGTAGTTTACCATCATCTCCTGAAGAAGAAAGAATCGTGCCTGTGACATTCCCCTCTACATGCCAAACCTATTTTTTTTTTTTTTGTTTTACCACCGGATGGTTATGAACAACGTATGTACACTTTTTTTTTTCTTTTACCTCGGCGTGATGGTCGTCAAAGGAGGCAATCAGTTCTACGTGCATTGGTCGATGACCCGGTCGTGAAGGTGTAGATGAACTACTCATTTGACGTGGACCTAACAACCCATAACGCTGACCTGCAGCAGCAGCAACATGATTATTACTGCCAGAAGGCTGTTCGGTCAATTTAAATATCCGGACATGATGATCTTTGCATGCTGTGGCAATCAGCTGGTAGGATCTAAAAAAATAAAATAAAATTGGAGGTCAACTATCCATTTTGTCTTTTTATGTTTTTACCTTGCTATACTTGGTGCCCAGCTAACATCATGTACTTCCTGTATATGACCTCCCAAGAGTTCTGCAGGATACCATCGGTTATGTCCATCATGTTTGAAAATCTATGACTTTTTCTGTCAATCCTAAGGTTGCTTGTCTTGTTTTCTCTTACCCTGGCTCCGATTTCTTTTCCCAAGCCAACCACCATCATCGGTGTACTGGTTCGATTGGGGCACCAGTCAATACAGTAGCCACTGTCTGCATCCACTGGCCGATGGTGATTTGTTCCACTGTTTGCGCCGCTGTTTTGCATCTGGCTCGTCCCACCTGCCCCACCAGTTGCTCCGGATCCAGGGGAGACACCTTGTCCACCGGCCGTTGTACTTACACCACCTGGAAAAGCACTGGGTCCAGAACCATAGGCCAGTCCTGTCCCTGTGCTACTGCCATCCATTGGATTGGATAATGCATGGCTGACGACGGAGCTGCTTGTTGAGCTGGTACTGTTGGTATGCGCGGGTACGAGTTGCTGTTGGGGGGGGGGGGGGGGGGGGGGGGGTGGGGGTTGCTGTGGACCCTTGCTACTTTCCGACAAACTGTACGCTGTCGATGCAATTTCGAATTCTTCCATTTGCGACCATTGGGTTAGATTGGTGGGCTCAAATGCCTCGTAAATGCGAACGATGCCATCGGCTGCGCAGGTAGCCTTTCATTGCGTCAGCCCCAAGCCTTTTGAAACACGTACCCACGATGTCCTTACCAGACGAAGAGCGCTTTGCGTCGGCGCAAAGGCGACATCCAGCACAGCTCCACGCGATTCCACTAACCGAAATCGCTCTGCCCATCGTTTTTGACTATTTTTGGGTTCTTTGATAACAAGCTATCAGCATAAACCCGCGTTCCCGCTAATGACTTGCCTGTTGCTTGTTCTTCCCATATCTTTACCTGACGATCGAATGAACAGCTGGCAATGACTTGACCACATTCAGGATGAGCCCATACAGCTTTTAAAATGGATGCATCGTGTGCTTTCCACGAATCGTTTAATTCCCAGACAGCCGAATCGTCCCGTTCAACAAAATCCCATACTTTTAATCGCTGATCGGACGAGCAGGTGACAAGCCGTTTGCCATAGAAATCGTAAGCGACATCATGAATAAGATCCTCATGCGCGGTATCAAACTTGGTAATACTGCTCATTGCCCTCTGTACAAAGAGAGACACAAAGGCGTTTATTTTATTTTCTTTTTCTTGCGTTAACACCGAGGTTGTAACTCAGCATCCCAAAGAGAGAGAGAAAAGCCAAAGATATGGCCGTCTCCGTACCAAACACTACGTGCCTGCGATGCGTGCAACCGTGAAACGCCATGTGAAATACGGTCAATGCTAGCAAGACTTTGAGAAGTCGACAGCTTTTGGCAAAGCCTTAAGAGTTGCTACGGTTTCCCACAAATGAATTGGTAACAAGTTATCGTATCTGACGTATCAAGAGATAACTCATGCGAGGCTATGTCAACAGCGAAGTCGAGCCACCTCGACCCAAACGTAGGCGTCGTACCAATGCGTCTCACACGGTAGAGCAAGCGGGGAAATGGGTGGCCCCAACCTCCTTTGCCAACGTAGCTTCTCCTCTTTGTTTATTCTTTCCAAAATAGTCATAATAACAAAGTTGGGTCTTTTTCTTCTGAAAACGCATTGTCATTTGCCTTTTGGCAACGTCTCAAAAAAGCGTCTATTTTGTGATTGCATCCAATCAGACAAAACGATCCATGCTTCGTTTTTGCTAGCAAATTAACCTGGAGGCAGCGTGCAGAAAGCAACGTCTTGGGCCAACCGCCATGAGCCAAAGCCCCTCATATGCAGGTCATTATTGCCCTTTCCTACAGAAGAACTTAAACAGCTACACTATCTTAAGCATGCTCTGTATCACAGGGTAAAGCAGTTGCTTCCGGGCCAATTTCTTCCTGGAGTGTGCGTCTTTTTTTGTCCGGGCATTGAACCATGTCTTCTTTTAGAGATTGGACAATGGTCCGTATGAGACGCTTAAACCAATGGATTGTATTAAAAAAGAAAAAGACGCGACGTTGACAAGGCCGAGGAAGGCAACCTGAAAAAAACGATTTGCCAAATTTGGTAATTGGGTTCGGGGCGAACCGAGTCACACCGCATCGCCGTAAGTGGCCTTCCTGATGCTGGAACAAGAGATCCCTCCTTTTAATATCGTCCAATATGGGTATGCATCCATTACAGCATCGCGACCAATCCATCCGGCACTAATACGATCCGTTTCGATTACTCTTGTATGAATTTTTTTTCGGAATAATCAGGTATCTCCCGTGACTCCAGGCACAAGCGATCGTAAGTGTACCTTTTGGGCCATGCAGGACGAAATGCTCATTTATTTTTTAAAGGGCCACCGGTGCTAGACGTGTTCAGTACAGAAAGAAGAGAAAGTAAGCGATCGAAAGAGAGAAAATGATGGCGCGATCTGACATTTTTATCAAGGTTCGAGTTGGGCCGTCAAGCCGCCAGCACCAAGCTCGGTGCCAAGCGCATTCACTTGGTTCGTGTCCGCGGTGGCAACGTCAAGCATCGTGCTCTTCGTTTGGACGGTGGTAACTTCTCCTGGGGATCGGAGGGTGTTGCTCGCAAGACCCGTGTCTTGACTGTGGTCTACAATGCCTCCAACAACGAATTGGTCCGTACCAACACTCTTGTCAAGGGTGCCGTGATCCAGATTGATGCCACCCCCTTCCGTCAGTGGTACGAATCTCATTACGCCATCACTCTTGGTAAGAAGAAGGCTACTGAAGGCGAGACCACTGCCGAGAAGAAGTCCAACAGCGTCCAGAAGAAGATTGAAGCCCGCAAGGCTTCCGCTGCTGTTGATCCTCTTTTGGCCGATCAGTTCAACGCCGGTCGTCTGTATGGTACGTAGCGAATTGAGTCCCGTGAACAAAAAAACATGACTAACCTTTTCGTTTTAGCCATCATTGCTTCCCGCCCTGGTCAGTCCGGTCGTTGCGACGGTTACATCCTTGAGGGTAAGGAGCTTGAATTCTATGTCAAGAAGATCAAGGTAAGAAAGTTACTTGCTGAGTTGTTCTTTGTCTCATTGTTTTGGATAGTCTCGCAAGTAGAGTTATTGGCTTTTGTACCAAATAAAAAAAACAATACATAGAATGATGGGTCTTTTTCTTTTATATGTTCTTTGGAGACGCGTGTGTACGTTGCGCTCGATTGCCGTGGGATACCGATCTTTGTAAACTACTTTTGATACTACGGGGCTGAAACTCGTTTACAAAAGCTTGGGTTGCAGGTGATTTTTCAATGCATCCATTCACCTAGCGAGAAGGATGTACTTTATATCATTTGCACGTATTGTGCGACGACGATGGCAGTTTGTCTATCTGTAAAAAGGTGCTAAAATATCCACAGAACGTGTCACTTGTCGTGAGCGTGTGAGAGATTGTGGAGCTATTTCTATCTGTTCTTATTTCGCAGGAAGAAGAAGAGAGACGAAAGAGTTGATTGCGCGATGATCCCCGGCGATCACGGTATTCATATGACCATTCATGTGCATACGTGTCCAACGGAGTGTGGACGTTAATCATGCGAGCCTGTGCTTGTATCATTTTCTAGACTAGATGAATGAGGCCTGTTGGCTTGTAGTCTTTCATAATTAAAGTATTACTTCACAGAATTCGTCTTTTGCCGGAGTTTCTCGCCGACCAGCTTAATCTGGTACCTAAGCTTATTGTGTTCCACTGGAGATCTGTATGGTTCAGGGGATCTGCCACGACGAACGCTCTTCCATAGACAAGAAGCTATCTATTGTAAAAGCATCTTCACATCAAGCAAATTCAGTAAGATAGGAAATATCCTGATACGACAATAGTAGCATAACGTATAAGAAGAAGTCAGAACATGACTTGCAGAACAAGGCTTGCAAAGACACTGTTACTTTTGTTAGATTCAACTGCCACTTATAGTAGACGTATTGATAGGTCATTTTACAAGCTTGCGCACCGTATGAGATCACGTGGAAAAATGGGGTGTCCGAAGACACTGCACACATGAGTCTTTGAATTTCCGCAGGACTTACGAACTGGACTGACTAGAGGAGACTCTCGTACTTTTTCTACTTCCATCATGTCTGACTTTGGTGATTTCAACTCGTCCAGTGATCCTACTGCTGATTTTCTTGCACGTGAACGCGCTGCTTTGGGAGAGGATGCCGACCTGTTTGCTACGGATGCCATTTCGTCGGTTTCTTCTCCTGTAGCCGATGTTCTGTCTCCTTCTTCTGCTGTTGTTCCCGCCCCATCCCAAGAGGTGGTACCTGCGTCGGATTATTCTGCATTTGAGGCCGATTTTCCCAAGGCAGAGGAGCTCGAGACATCTCAAGTAAGATAAAAGCATGTACGGGAAACCATTGTTCTCATGGTGTTGTAGGCTTTCCACAAGGCGATGTTGCCAGAAGAGGAGCCTGAAGTGGTTCGGTAATAGAAATGCTAGCATGGCATGGGTTTTAATATGGGTGAATAGACAATGGCGTGAAAAACAAAACGAACTGATAGAACAGCGTGACCAAGAGTCGGAACAGCGAAAGCAAGAGACGATTCAACGAGCACGAGAGGAGATTGATCGGTTTTATGAAGAATACAATGAAAAGAAACAAAAGGCAATCGAGGAAAACAGGTAAGAAGTTCAAGTTGAGTTCAGGGTACTGAAGCCCTTTCTTTATGATTAGAGAGCGTGAAGAGACATATCAGAAGGATCGTGAAGAGGCTGCATCTGCCAATGTTTGGGAGCGTGTTGTTCGTGAATTCGATGTATCGAATGCCAAGAACACGTATCAGACACGCGATGTTAGTCGCATGAAACAGTTGATGCTTGACCTAAGAAAAGACGGCAATGCGCCTGGAACGATCGTCGAAGCTTAGAGAGGCAATCTTTTCAACCTGGAATCTTATGACTTTAAAGAAATACAATTTGGTGTGACCGATTTTTAGTCTTCTTCTTTGAACGTGGCTTTTTCGTCTCTCTATCCCCTCCTCCTTCTCTTCTTCTTGTTTCTAAAGTACGTCAAGCAGAAGGCATACATAGTGTTTGAAACTGGGTTGGGACATCTGAAGGCCAACCCACTGGGACTTGGACCAGTATTCATCCCAAATAGCATAGCTTAATAAGCCTACTTCAGTTAGGGCCCACCTATAGTTCGTAGGAATAGAGCTCAAAACGTGGGCTAGGCTAGTCCAGCCCACTGGGACCTGGGACACTATTTATCCCAAATAGCATGGCGCGGTGAGCCATGGGCGTACCTATTGATCCGCCCAGGTTAAAGCTCCACCCAGATAAGGCCCGCCCATGGCAAGCTCTAGGCATACACACGCGTTGTTGTTATGAAAGAAGGTAAACAAAGAAAGAGGATTGAGAGAAATGAAAGCGAGCTATGCGAAAAGTTTTATTTTCTTCTCCGCTGCAAAAAAAATAAAAAGGTTGTCTAGTGCTTCTATTTCAGGCCAAGTGTAGATACTTCAATGCCGTTGAAAACCATTACTGTGAACGGATCGGCAAGGATCCAAAGCCATCGTTCAAATGTGGGATCCGTCAATCGATACCCACCAAAAGCTCTCTCTAAACCAGTGACGGTGATTATGGAAGAGAACCAAGATGTCGTAGATGAGAACAGTTTTTATCAACTGTTACATCAACATTCGGCATTATACCGTATTGTTCTCGTCAAACCTTTCCATTCGGAACTTGCAGTCGACCACTGGTACCGACTGGACTTGGAGCTGGTGAATGAGCTTGGGTTGTCGTTGAAGGGAAACAAGGCATGTCACTGTCTCATGCGGTTGGGGTGTGAGTTACTTGCGGAAACAAAGGAGGGGATTGTACGGGATGCAGGGTACCGTATCGAAACGCGTGCACTTCAACTGAACGAATGGGATGTGACAAACAGTAAGCTCGAATGGCCTGGATTTTATCGAAGTGGCCTCGGCGGACTGGAGTATCGGCTGGTGAAGACTGAAGAGAAGCGAGGCGAGCAGCAGTACCTGACAAAAACAAAATATCTTCGTATCGTGTCGACATTTGATGCGATGCAAACATTCCACGCGTTTCCGTTGGTCGTGGGACCTTTGACAGTGATGGACGATAAAGCGATGGTGACGGCGGACATGATGAGAGATGGTATGGCTTGGGGTACGGATGTTCCGCTGGCGATTATGCATCGGGCGTTTTCGTTGCATCGAGCGACAGAGACGTTTTTTATTATCAAAGAAGGTTGGCGTGAAGGAACACCAGGCAAGATGTGGGACTCTGCGGTGGTGTTGTCAGATATGTTCAGCCAAAAGCTAAATCGTGAAGCTGAATGTCTACGTGAACGTCATATTGTCGATCTGAGTGCAGGGTAAATTTTAAGTTTTTCGTTCATGGATAGCATTAACTTCTTCTATGTAGCACGGGTTGTTGTGGGCTTTTAATTGCTTATCTATCGCAACACTTGCCTTCAAGTTATCGACCCAAGATTACGTTAACAGATCTTCCTCAAGCATTGGAATTGATTCAGCATAACAAACGCATCAATTTGCGCAAGTCGATGCCCAATGTCTGTATTGAACGTTTACGTTGGGGTAATGAAAGTGATGGCAAGCGTATTGTGAGCAAAGGTGCACCGGATATTGTGATAGCATCGGATGTTTTATACGAACCTACTCATTTTGCTCACCTTGTCAAGACATTCAAGCAAATTAGTACGCCTGGAAAGACAGTGATTTATTTAGGTTACAAACGACGTGGTTTGAAAGATGAGGATGAAGCCCTCTTTTTCAATCTATGTTCCCTCAAATTCCATGTTCATCTCATTCAAGATACCGAATGCAGGACACAACCTGTCGATTGGGAGAAACAGCATGGTTATATGACGAATCAACCCGATGCTATCGATGGCAAAGGTTGGCTTGGTACTTATGTCCAGAAGATCAACGAAAACCCAACATTCCATAGCTTTAAAGATATGGGTGTGAGAATCTATCGCCTAGTTCGGAAAACAGCAACAGAAGTTTAGAAGGCTTTTTTTTTTCTTTTTCTTTTTTTTTTTTGCTCCCTTCCCTGTCTTTTCTCTTTTTATTTCTTTTTACACATATCTATCTACTTACGTATATCCCAGACACCCCACACACACACCACATCCACACGTACACTCCCATACACATATACTCATGTACGCACGCTCTACACGCAATACCTATGTATGTACCTATCTATACATCTAACCTAGCCATACAAAGTGTTTTCTTTTTTTACACCTAGTCACAGTTCCGTTTTTTTTTTTTCTTTTTTTCCTTTTTTTTTTTTTCCTTTTTTTGTCATCGTTGTTTCTCGGGTATGATGTATTTCCGTAAATATATAAATCTCAACGGTTCGCTGACAAAGCAGCAGCAGACATCATTGGACATTCCGCTAAAAAGGTTTGCGCATACAGTTCATGTGGATTTAGTTACAATGTTTAGCCGAGATCTGCCGAAAGACAGTTGATCGACCTTCCCCCCTTATTTTCCCACTGTCGGCGTCTGCGGAACAAAAGTAGAAGAAGAAGAAGAAATAATTTCCCAACTTTGATCGGTTCGGGAATAGTTCTTTCCGATTCAAAAAAGAATTTTTTTTACCAGAGTTAAGTAAGTATCCGTTTTCCCGATCGACCTAAAAAAAAAAAAAGAAGAAAAAGAAAGAACTCCTTTAAAATAGACAGTTAAGTTAAGGATAAACAAGACGGAGAGATGAAGTAAGAATAGTAATTATACCAGATGAATGAAATAAGTTTAACCATGGGGATGATCATCCGTACAGGTCGATCTTTTTCGAAACCAATTCTTTCAACTCCGCACTGGCCACACACCTCAACATAACACACTTACACATAGTACATATACACCTTTTTTTCTCCCTATTTTTATTCTTTTCTTCTTTTCTTCTTCTTTTCTTTCTTTTCTTTCTACTTTCTCTTTTCTTCTCTTTTAACAGCAATATGACTGATTCACAAATTAAAGACAAACCAAGTTTACCTTCGATTCAGTTTCTGTTACAACAAGATACAAACTTGTCAGAGAGTAAGCAACCTATCCCTTTTTTCTTTCTTTCTTTCTTTCTTCCCCTTTTTTCTTAAAAAAGTGATATAGATACCAAAAGAATGGATCGTAAAGTAGAACCAGTTCGTACTTCACATACACGTTCTACCATTGGACATCGAAGTAGTCGTAGTGTCAGTAGTCTTCCAGCCGAGTTACAAAGTCTGTCTTTATGTACCTATAAGGACGATTTTGAATTTTCTCCCAACAACAAATCATCTCAATCATCACCGCCCAGTTGGATGTTACCGGCTGACCCTCAACCTGTACTACCATCTATCTCTACGCCACGAACAAGAACATCTTCTCATGCTCGATCTATTTCGGAATTTACTTTACTGCCACAACAACAACAACAACAACAACCTCAACAACCTCAACAATCACCATCCGTTAACAGAACACGCTATTCCCATCGAAGAGCCGTTTCAGCTAGTACCATTGATTTTATGTTGGATACAACTGCTTATCCTCGAGCTCATTCTACCAGTCCAAAAGAGTCTGTACATCATCAATTTATTGAAACCTTACCAAAAAAGCAACAACCTTCCATCATGACCACAACCCTAAGTGAAGAAGGTCATGCAGGTCGATACATCTGTCAATACTGTGGAAAAAAATTTACGAGACCATCTTCTCTTCGCATTCATACCTATTCACATACAGGTGAAAAACCCTTTCTTTGTACAGAAGATGGATGTGGTCGTCGATTTAATGTACAAAGTAACATGCGTCGTCACCTGCGTGTTCATCGGCTAGGTCGATCGGTGAAAACTCAAAATGATGGCTGAAAAAAAATGAAAAAAAAAAAACTCCTCGTGTAAACTCCACCCTCCAATGAAATACATCTTTTTTTTACATACATCTACACACACACACACACACACACACACACACACGCACACACACACACACACACACACACACACACACACACACACAAAATATACGCACACGCACACAACATAACACATAAACACACATACACACACGCACAGTGTGTCTTCCCTTTCTGTCTTTCTTTCTTTCTTTCTTTCTCTATCTATATATGTCATTTCTCGTAGATAAAGCCTACTGCTCCCATTCTCTCTTGTACATTCCTGTTTCTCTTGAATAAAAATGAAAAGAAAGAAAAACAACAAAAGAAGGGAATATGAAACAATGGCTCATGTCTTACTTTTTTTTTTCGTGCTGACGTACCGACGCATGAATGATAAAAATTGGACGACGGTTTTTTTAACCTTTTTTTTTTCCTTCTTTTCTTCATTTATTTGTATGAATGGATGAATCACAACATCCTCTAGTTGTTTCTGCACCTCCTCCGAGAGCAACGATGGATTCACCTGCACCTTCCGAGGTTCAATCCAATCTAAAGGCAGACGGAGGAAGAATGACCATGGCTACAACCCAGTATGAACAAGCTCCACCCGATAGTCGGGCTTTTCGAGGAAGATCAAAATCATTGGCTCTTGGTTCTTTTGCTTGGACCATGATGCCACCTCGTCCACCCATGGATTATATTAATGAATCCCCAATCGTACATACTGGTGTCCCTTATAAAGCAAGGTCTTGGGAACCTACCTTAGAAAAAGCAATCAGGGCCATCGTCTCTATCAAAGCAAGTCACGTGCGTAGCTTTGACACAGAAACCTCGGGTAAAACGCCCTTCATCGTCTTCATGCATCCTCATTGACTTTAGGTGGTTATACCGCAACCGGTTTCGTTGTCGATGCCACACGAGGCATCATCTTAACCAACCGTCATGTCGTTTCACCAGCCCCCATCGTAGCCCAAGCTGTCTTAACAAACTATGAAGAAGTCGACCTAAAACCCGTCTATCGCGATCCCATCCATGATTTCGGTTTTATGCAGGTAAATCTGAAAAAAGAAAAAATAACCTGTACTGAGGAGGGTTGTTTAGTTTGATCCCATGAAAATTAAATTCATGGACCTGGAAGAAATTGAGCTGAGTCCTGAACGGGCAAAAGTAGGCTTGGATATTCGTGTCGTAGGGTAAACTAGCCGACAGAAACAGAACTGCCACTTAGCTTCTGATCATCGTTAGAAATGATGCCGGTGAAAAGCTCAGTATTTTAGCGGGTACTTTGGCACGTCTCGATCGACGGTAAGAACATTCGGGCGTGGAAGGTTAGGGTTTAGCTGATGTTGAATTAGCGCTCCTGAGTATGGTGTGGGTGAATACAACGATTTCAATACGTTTTATCTTCAAGCCGCTTCCGGGACCAGCGGCGGATCCTCGGGTAGCCCTGTCTTGGACATTGATGGCCACGCCGTAGCACTTAATGCGGGAGGGGCAAGTCGTGCCTCGTCCAGTTATTACCTCCCTCTGGATCGGGTGAAACGTGCCTTGCGTTACGTCCAACAAGGCATCCAAGTTCCGCGTGGCACACTTCAGACGGAATTCGAGTACCTTCCCTACAACGAAGTAAGACGGCTTGGTCTGAAAGCCCATATCGAGGAAAAGGTGCGCCTTAAATTCCCCGACGAGACAGGCATGCTTGTTGTTCGCTCGCTCTTACCTAAAGGCCCCGCCGACGGTCTACTCGTCCCAGGCGATATTGTCATCGGCTGCAATGGCCAGATGGTTCCCCATTTTATCGCGCTTTTCTCGATCCTCGACGATGCCGTTGATGAGGAAATTACACTGACCATCAGCCGTGGTAAAAAGGTACAGGATGTCAAACTTCGTGTGCAATGTCTCCATAGTATCACGCCCCACCGTTTTGTCGAGATTGGCGGTGGTATCGTACATGACTTGTCCTACCAGCTGGCGAAATCCTACTCGCAGCCCGTCGAAGGTGTATATGTCGCCACATCGGGCCATATGCTGGCTAGCGCAAGTGCTTGGCGCAAAAGTATTATTGTTAGCGTGAACAACATTCCGACCCCCGACCTGGATGCCTTTATTCGTGCAATGCAAACGCTAGCGGATGGCGTACGCGTTCCTATCCGGTAAAAAAAAAAGAAATGCGTCTAAATGCTGTGTTAACGCGTCCACATCTTTTAGTTTCTATGCGCTGCATAAGGCCTATAAAGATAAAGTCATGATTATGCATGTCGATAGACACTGGCACAAATTCCGCGTAGCCTTCCGAAATGGTACCTGAATCCTTTCTTTATTTGTGGGACTCACTGCCTACTTTGGCATAGATCTAACGGGTTTATGGGACTTTACCACCATGCCACCGCCGCCACCGACGCCGGTACTGTACGATACACCTGCAACGGCCACCTTTCCACGGCTGGACCCCTCCCTGGCTTTGGCAGAAAAACTCATGCCATCCTTTGTCGCGATTGATTTTTACCTTCCGTACCTTGTCGATGGCATGAAGGCGACGCAGTTTTATGGTACAGGTTTTGTTGTCTCCACCAACCCTCCCCTCATCATGTGCGATCGTGACACGGTGCCAATTGGGCTGGGTGATATCTTGATTACATTCGCCAATAGTATCATTATTCCCGGCAAACTCCTCTTTCTGCATCCATTTTATAACTATGTGATCATCACCTATGATCCAGCATTGATCGGTGAAACCCCCATTCGCCCGGTGGAGCTGAGCCCGGTGGAACTGAACCAGGGCGATCCCACCTATTTTGTAGGCATAGGCAACGACCATTCCATCGTCATGAAAAAGACAACCATCAGCGCGGTCTCCAACATCGGCACACGCGAGTGCTCGCCGCCGCGCTGGCGGGCCATCAATGTCGAAGGCATCAAAATCGACGACGCCTTGAACGCACAGGGCGGCCTGCTCACCGACGCCGACGGCAAGGTCCATGCTTTCTGGGTCAGTTACTCTTCGCAGAACGACAAGGGCAAAGACATCTCCTTCATGTCCGGTCTACCCTCGTCACTGGTGCAACCCACCCTGACCAAGTTCGTGAAGGGCGAGCCCGTGGTGTTCCGCGGCCTGGACGTCGAACTATGGACCATGCGGATCGCCGCCGCCAGAACGTTAGGACTGAACAATGCATGGGTCAACCGCATCGAACACAGCAAAAGCACGCGCCACACCTTACTGTACGTCTTGAACGTACTGGATGAACGCAGCCCGTGTGCCAAGGTCCTCTGTGTGGGCGACGTGATCTTAACCGTGAACGACCAGCTGGTCACTCGCATGTCCGATCTGGTCCATATGCTTGAACAGAACAGCGTCTCCATGGTCAGCTCATCTTGTCTATAAAAAAAAAGTGCTGCACACTGACAAAAACAACAACCCCTCTTTTTTCCTTTTGTAGGTGATCTTGAGAAATGGCCAGGAACTCCACGTGGATGTTCCTCTGAGTGAGTTCAGCGGTTATGAAACAACACGCGTTGTTAGCTGGCAAGGCGCTTTAATCCAACGGCCGTACAAGGCGGTGCTGGAACAGGTGCGGAATGTGCCATTGGGCGTCTATGTATCGTGCACATTGTACGGCTCGCCTGCTTCCAATGTGCTCCGACCAGGCGTGTGGATCGTGGAGGTCCAGGGTAAGCCTGTCAAAGATCTAGATTCGTTTTTGGAAGTAGTGCATGCCCACGAAAGCGAGCTTTCCCGCCGTCGCCGATCAAGTTACATTCCGCCTGTCCAACGGACAGCCGAAGAGCGGGCCCAGCAAACATTCACCGATGAAGATGCCCTCCGTGCAGACGACGACGAGGATGATGATAACAACGATGAAGGTTACATCCGTATCAAAACAATCAGTCGAAATGAAACCGTCCGCGTGGTCGCTCTCAAACTGGACCTCCATTACTGGGATACCTGGCAACTGGTCCAGGGAGAAAAGACAACCTGCGGATGGATCTGGCAAGACGCTTAGATACATGCTTTTTTTTCTGTTTCTGTTTCTGTTTCTTTTTCTTTCAAAACAAGAAGTGTTTTATTTGCGGTAGCCTTGGACTAAAGCGGGCGGTGCCGCATTCATCTTTGGATAATCCTCCTCCTCCTCCTCTTCCTCCTCTTCTTCGCCTTCGCCACGCTTACGTTTTGGCTTCTTGGGACCGTACGAATGATCCACACGTAATGTCCGATTAAGTACCTAAACCCAAAGCGTCATGCGACGGATCATCACCCAAACACTGTCTTACCTGACTTCCGTTCAGATTGTCCACAGCCAAAATCGTACTGCGTTGATCCTCGTACTGAAGAAATGCAAATCCTCGCGATTTGCCTGTTTGTTTGTCTCGGATCAATTCAATATGAAGAATTTCGCCATATCTGTAAGGCTGGTGTTAAATGTAAAAAGCAATTCCCGTTTTGCCTGTCAAAATGATGACTTACTGAGAAAATATACAAATAATGTCGCCTTCGCTCAACTCGAATGGCAGATTGCCTGCAAAGATCCAGGATGTATCTCTGTACTGTGCATGCCATGATCCCGTGTCACTCCAATCACCACTCGCAATCTCACGGCGATTAATACGTTGAATCTCTTTGACGACACTATGCGTTCGTATGAATACCAGTCTCCATTCCTAGTAATCGTGCTCTTACTTCATCGTTTTGAAAAAGAATAAAAATGACCTTCGCCAGCTATCCCACTTCTCAGAATTCACGGGAAATGTTTGACGGAGATTAAAACGATCGGGCTGCCACTTTTATTTGACAGTAGGCCCAACGTCCGCGGATGGAGCGATGGGAAATAAGTGGATTGTTTGGTGTGACACTCCCATCGAGACAATGGACCCGGTACGTTCCAAACAATGCTTTTATGTCAAACAAGAGGCATATCGCACAATAGAATACGGATGATTTCTGTTTCATTGTTCGATGCGCAAGCCTTCCTGGAGCGGGCGCGTTGCAGTATATTTAGCATTGTCGATCAAGAGCTCTTGACATAGTGTCGTGAGCTGTCCACGCATCTGGCATTCCTAACGGACAGAGCTCTTTCCTCAAGAATCGATGATCCAAATGGACGTTATCGAAATGTTTTATCAAAAGGTTTGCTTTCTGATAATGCCATCGCGGTGAAACCTGGATACCGGAGTCGAAACGGGTGGGTCATGCGTCGCGCTCATGGGATACATCGGATGCCCATTTGGCGATAGACAACCATCTGTCAAGCAGGGTCTCCAGGTTTTCTGCTAACCAGTACCTTTCGATGGCCAACCGGTGACTGTGCCGCGCCAAAAGTTAGCTTATCTGGGCTTCCGAAGCATGACACCAAGTTATGTCACGTCATGGAAAGTGTTGGGTGGATGTTGACGGACAAAGAACGGAAGGCAACGCCACTGGCTTTCAGACACAAAGCATGTAGGGTCCCTCCGAGATAGAAGCGCTGCTGCGACCATGAGGCCTTCCATGCTGGTCCATGGGAATTGACCCGGCATGTGCTACACTGCCCATGAGGGCGATTACAACGTCCAGCTCAATAACTGGACTGGCCCTTTATGTAGACCTAAGCGCATGGCTCGTACAGTAGTACCACTCCAAAAAGAAAAAAAAACGCATGCTATAATAAAGGTACAGCGAGGAAAGGTCGTTCATTTTGCAACGAAAAAAAAAAAAAAAAAGAAGGCATAAGATATTTATCTAGTAGTTCATTTCACTTGTTTCTTGCTTCCGGAGGCTTTTGCCTTGGTTGTCTTAGTTGCCTTTTTGGCAGTCGACTTCTTTGGTGGAGAAACAGGCTTTGTGTTCTGGATGTTGGCTTTGTAGGCTTCCGCTTCTTTCATGTACTCTTCCTTCAGCTCCTTTGCCTGTTCATCAAAGGGCTAAACAGTACACGCCATCATCAGTCCCTTTTCTTTTCTTTTCTTTTTTTTTTTTTTTTTTTTTTTTTTTTTTTTTTTTTACCTTTCGCTCCTCAGGGCTCAACTCCTTGAATTTCTTTCCTGCTTCCACGGCTTGTTCGAGTTGCGTCAGGCGCTTAAATTCTGCGGAGCCTGATTCACGCAGATGGGCCATGTACAGGAGGTACGCGTTCAGGGGGCGTTTGGGTGCCTTGGGATCTTTGAGGAGGGGCAGGTTGTATTTCTTTCTCAGCACATTCTCATCGTGAAACTGCTGGGGAGTAGCATCATCCAGCGCTTTTTGCAACGCCTCGGTATGAGCATTAACACCAGCCTTGCACTTTTCTATCCATGGCTGCAAAAACATGTTTTTGTTCAGCTTTTGCATCTCTCTCCTTTCACTTCACCTTCTTCTCCGCTTCCGAAAGCGCATTCCATTTTTCCGCAAGTAATGCTGTACCGCGTTGTGGGTCCACCTTTCCATTTACCATTTTATATTCTTGGATATGTTCACGCATGTAGATCTGCCATCCCGAGCGCGGTCTAACGGGGACGTCGGCAAGGACTAGAAACACACAAGAGCACGTTACGCGCCTTTTCACAGAAAAAGGGACGTCTTACTGCTTTGGAATTTTTTGGGGTTCAAGCTTCGAGCAGCAACGTAGGTTCTACAAATCGGCTTGGTAGGCTGCCTAATCGAAAGCTTGGCAAAGGCTTCAGTAACTGACATAGTGAAAGGAACGCGGGTGGGAACGTAGCAAAGTGGTAAGAGAAAAAAAAAAAAGCGCACAAGAAAAAAATATCAATGGCTAGCAAAAATTAAAGCTTTGCGTCATACTGTCGGACTGTTTTTGCTGTTCAGAGTCCTCTCGTTTTTTGCTGGATTTACTCATCGTAACGCGAAAGAAAAAAGAGTGAAAAAAAAAGCCCGTAGCAACTGCCTTTTTTTATGTTGTAATACATTCATTAGGCCCGTTTTTGATAGCATAATTTCACGTGGCCTCCTTCCTTTTTCTCCGTCCCTCTGTTTGTTTGCTGTGTGTGAGAGTTTTATACACTTACGAACTTATCCAACCATCTGTGAAACGATCATTATAAACACCTTAAATTTGATAGCCAACTAAGCGAACCCTCTTCTTGAACATCATCTGCCAATAAACAGCCAGTCATCTGAAACCAAATGCCCAACATTTTGAGCCACCTTCGCGAATCGCCCGTTACACAGAGCCCATCTCCCTTGGAAAACCCTTTTTCCTCTTTTCTTTTTCCTTCACCTCTTTTTTCCCTACTATGGACCATAATCCATTTCGCACGCAGCATTACCAAGGCTCCCCGCCGCAAAATACACAACAGCCCATGTACTCCTCCATGGACAGCATGTCATTGCCCATGAACAATGCGAACTACTACCCATATCCACAGCAACAGCAGCAACAGCAACAACAGCTGCCACAGCAGCAACAACCATACCAGCCGCCATACCAACAGCAACCACCTGTACAATCGTACGTCCAGCCAACGCAATCCTTTTATCAACCTTCTGTTTACCAACAGCAGCCAATGCTCCAACAACAACAACAACAACAGCCACAGCTACCTACGTCCTATTACCCAAGCCAGCCTCTTCCCTCCATGCAGTACCAAGATCCAAGCAACTTCTACATCCCCCCAGACTTTGGCCAATCTGCGCCACCACAGCCAAAGCATCCTCCAGTCGATGTCAGCAGTTTACTGAAAAGTGGGGCTGTACGAAAGGTGGACTGCCCAGTGTGCCACAAAACCATAGAGGGTGATGATCCAGCGATCAATCATCATGTAAATGAGCACTACAGCTGAAGAGGATAATCATAATCGTAGTTACAAACAAAAAAGGGGGTTTATAGCTGGTAGAATAAAAGGGTTGTTGTCAATGTCATGGTGGTAACAATCCAGGGTTGACATCGAGAGAGCTGTCATGCTCATCGTGCTGCGCATTGCTTTACTTATTGTACCCTGCCTTTGCTCAGCAAAAGAAAGATGAACGTGTCTGAGCAATTCCTGAAACTGGGGGCATCCAAGCGGAGCATTTCCTTGGCGTTGCCAAGCGAAACTCGCTTCGCTGTATCACCAGGTTGCTTGCCAATGATCGGTGTGCATAGCGATTGTAAAGGGCTCATCGAATTGTGTGTTTAATCTTAAACCTCGCGGTAGTACAAAGCCATTCGTTTTAATATGCCGACTCCATGTCATCTTCCCCTTTTCTTCTTCTATGTGTACCATGGGGAAAATACAGTTGGTGTCAAACTTTATAACAAAAAACTCACACAGAAACATTCGGCCCTAGTGACCGAGGACAAGCGTGAGAAATTTGCAACAGTGCCCAAGAATGTAGCTAGTGGTAAAGAACCATCTGTCACAATCACTTTTGTGGCTGTGAATGGTAGCGTTGCATTTCAAAGTTATCGGATTTTATCATTGCTCGTTTTGTAAAGAAGGATGGGTCCACGTGGATACGGTAGTCCGTTGATGAATAAAGAAGGAAAACGACAGCATGTGTTGCATCCAGGCCTCTTCATGTTCTATCGTTCATGGTGCCATGACGAACAACAGCGCCATGCATGGCTGGGGGGGGGCACTAGCATTTTTTTCTGCTAAAGTAGTGCTGATTATTTTATGAGCTGCGAGAGGAAAAATACATCGACAGGATCAGGAGACCAACTAGAAGAAAGGCAGTAACAAAGAACCGCTCACTTTCCATGAAATGGGAAGTATGTCGTTGTGGTTTTTTTTTTTTTTTTTGGGAATTCTATCAGCCTGAATATGATGACAGGGTCACTGGAAATCTTTCCTAGAAAGACGACAGGAGGACAGCCATCCAAATCCCGTATTATCAGCTACAAGCAGTGACGTCGTGATGCTTTTGCAGAGCAGCGATCGTTTCGAATGGCGGCATGCATGGGATCCCATTGCTTCCATGAACGACCTGGCACCATCACCATGGCGGACAGTACCCATACGGGACGCTTTGGTTCCTCTTTTTCCATGCTCCTCTTGGGAGGCCGGCGTGAGCGAGTGACCGCATCAACGACTTGTGATTGGCTCAGAGTCAACTGGATTGGAAAGTGGGTGCGATTGGGTCTGAGTTTTAAGCAGATGATGTTTTTTGGGTTTAACCATTTGCTTTTCTTTTGGATTGTTCGTCCTTTTCTTCTTAGCTTTTGTCCATGGAATCTGCTCTGATCGATCAAACGGCCGTTAATGTCTGTGTGGATCGTAGCCCATTGCAGCATAGTTTTGACTACAGTCCCCCAAACTGGTCGCTGGATGGATTTTGCAGCCGACGATCAGTACCCACTCGAGCCCAGCTTTCTGTAAGCGATGATGAATCAGACCATCGCCCGGCCGCGCCACCACCATCACCACAAGAACCATCCATGCTGGATGCCATGTTCTCTCAGAAACTCAACGCAAAACTACAGACAGTGTGCTCACCCGCAGACCACGCACAAACCCTCGACGCCATGCTACGGAGGACGCTCCAACAACGAAACAACATCACGAAAGAAAACCGTCGCCACAAACACCGTTGTCGCCGCCACGGCCGCCCGTCCCGTATCCCGCTCTGTTCGTCTCGCATCAAGGCAAGAGCAGCGCTGCATAAGGCCACCAGCGACCTTGCCGACGCGGTATCGATGGTCCAGATTTCATCCGACAAATCATGGAAAACAAATGCCATGCGCCAGAAGCTTCAAGGAATCTCCCATGCAGCAGAAAAAATGGATCAATTGAAGCGAGCAGGACACGAGAATGTGGACACCATCGTACAAGATTTACGAGACATGGGTCTCTAAAATGCCAGCATACCACAAACCCCATGTCCAAGACGATGCTTATTTTTTCTTCTTTTTCTTATTGCTTATTCTTTTCTGTGTTCATTCCAGCTGTAAATATCCCACCTTTCTTTTTTATCACATGTAACAGACTTTTCTTAACCAAAATGAGGAGACATGTGGCCGATGAATTTGATGGCCCCAGTAAGACTTCTTCATCCTCTTATGAAAATACACTCTATTCCCTCGGTGAATCCGGACAGAAACAGATGAAACTTTTCTATGTACCTCTTGAAACAATGAATGAGCATAATGGTTAGAAAGGAAACCACCATGTACTGCAGATCCACCTTTTTTTTTTTTTCTCTCTTTGCGCTCTTGTCGATTGTAAATCTAGAATCTCCAAATAAAGTGAAATTGCATGCGGCAATTTGTGTTTGCACCAAATGAAAAAAAAAAAAAGTAGTTTTTTTTTCTTTTTCTTTTTTTCTTTTTTTTTTTTTTTGTATTCGAGATGGCGTATGGAAGTGAAAGGAGAGAGGGCGCACTTTGCGCCAAAACGAGACGGCTTCGTTCTGTCGAGCAGGAAACAAAAAGACAGGCCATCTCGGTAAGGAACATCGATTGATCCCATACAGCTTCGTCCATGTCTTTTCGTTTAGACTATGCGGTCTGCAGTCGTTACAGAAACGCCGGCCGTTCATAGATACCACCGGTGCAGGGCAGGGAACCCCTGCTGGCGGGCAGGAGGGGCCCTTTGGGGGGTTTAGTAAGAAGGCATTCAGAAAAAGGTAGTCGCTATGGAGCATTGCTCCTCGAATCCACTGGGGCACAAGGTTCATGTGAGGAATAATAATATATAAAAAGAAAAAAAAGGTTTATGGTTTAATTGGTATCGATCCCAATTCCTTAACACAAACTTGGCCTTTCACGGATGCGCTATTCATTTGGCGCAGTGTTCATCTATTCCATGTTTACCGTGTTGAAAAAAAAAACGCGTTTGTCTGCTAGGTGAGAGTAGGATAGTTGATAAAATAACAAACGCACCTTCCTTGCTTATCAGTAAAAACCATCTATTCTAAATAAACTTTTCCTTGCGTAAGGAATTCACTTCTAAAAAGAAAGAAAAAAAATGGAAGCCATGCAGGTTGTCCAAGGTTGGACTAAACAGAGAATGCAGTACAACGCTGCTTCATCCGAGCAGATAGAATGAAATCCTTGTTAGGGCACAAATGAGCAACGAAAAGGGATACTGTCGCGTCCATCTCAAATGAACGCTTGGCGACACGCGAGATTCGGGAAGAATTTTTTTTTTTTTTAAAAAAAAAGACATGTGCTTTTTTCTTCTTTGCTTTTAGTATGGACTGCATCCATGTGATTCTTTATTGTCGATGTATGTTTGATTTCTAGCATCGAGTAGACCCTGTTAGGCATCATCCGACGGTAATAGATGATCCGTTCATGCGCTGCGCACACTACGTACGCGAGTGAGTGAGTGACACCATCGTCAGCAAGAGGCTTCCAGGTTCAAGGCAACTTAGCGACACGCTATTGCAAATACAGCTGGGCTTCTCTCCATGCGGAACAGAAAGCCGCACGACATGGTTCTATGGAGGGCATCGTTGTTCCTCCACGACGTTGCTTTTGTTTAGCAACCTAGCCTCTTTCGGTAAATCAACCTTTTCAATGGACAGGGTACATTTTATGTTTATGTTGGCGTAAGTGAAATGACATCGGCGATGTCCTAGCAGAGCCGGCGCGACTTGCTTCTGGTTTACGATAAAAGTTCTCTTCTTGTCAACCAGCAAGCATCGCGTCAGTAGAAGATCATTTTGTGCTGATAGGAGCGCAAGGCCCTTTCTAGATTCACAACAGCAGGTTATGCACCTTCGCAAGGACCATTTCACCACATGGTTTGCGTGCACGTTTTGCGAACACGATAGACGTCGTATTTCACCGATTGGCGGAAATACGGTAGCAGCGTGACCTGGTTCACAGGCCACTCCGGGAAGCTCTCGCGACGATGGGTCATCTAAGGGATAAACGAAGGATGCCACAGTTCCCATGGCTTGCTATTCAAATGATATCTTCGCTTTCACGCACTGTGTTCATGTATTAAGGCTTTTTTCTTATTATAAAGGGGACACATGACTGTGCATGTGTAGGTTGGTGTAGACCGGGCTGCACAAGGTCACGCCTGCGGATGACCACTACTCTGCTGTCGTTCGATTTCACGAGCTAGATCGTACATAAATCGTTGGGACGCTCGGTGAAACCCTAGAATAGGACCTAGCCAACGCGCAAGCCAACCTTCGGAACATACCGTTTCTGTCAGCGTCAGAAGCGTCGTGTTCGACGTAGACGGCCGCAGATAGAGTTCCCATTCGCGCAGGACCGGTTTTGAGGAGTTAAGCGATGCCCGCGAAGGCTGGCGGGTCGCCCGATCACGACGCACCAGTCTGTGATCATCGATCTTTGTCATTTCCACAAACCGTACCCGGGTATTGAAGCATGACGAAGACGGGGAGGGCTTGTTCTTTTCAGCAAGGTGTTGGCGTGTGCGGGCAGCGTGTTCCAGGAAATAGACAGCGTTCTGCAGGGAGGGTAATGGGTGGATCGCAATGATGTGCGATCGCCATCGCGGGTACTTTTCAATGGCCAGGATTGTTTTCCAGATCGTGTCAGGTGATGCCGCCAAGCGTATGGTTCGCGTCTGTCGGTGTCGTTGTGGCAACCACAGGTGAAGGCATACCACAAAGATAGCTAGTTCCAGTAGCAGGAGGGTGGATAGGCTGGGTGACTCGTACAGTGCTTTTAGTGAGTGGACAAGGTGAACAAGCATAGCGAGGAGAGAAAAAAAAAAAAAAAGAGAGAGAGAGAACAAAAAAAATAATAAAGACAATCAAACTGGTATGCTTTTTGTAGTAGGATCCCCTGACCTAAACAATGGCTGATGCAGCTAAAAAAAAAAAAAAAGATGGATGTATTACTTTACATTAACGCTATTTGTATAGAATAGATTTTTAAAATGTAGATCATTTTTGTCTTGCCACACAGGCCCCAACAAAATCCCAGCCGACGGCGACGATGTACAGTACAAACGCGAGCATGCCCCAAAAAATGCTGACGTTGTAGAAATCGCACCATTTATCAAATCCTCCTGGAGGACAGCGGTATTTGGCGATCTCGATAATGACCCCAATGCCCCACATGGCGGCCAGAAGGATATCGATGCCCGTCATGACGCTACGCTTTAGCTTTTGTCCGTGCATGAAGCGGCGATAGCAAAAGAAGCCGAGATGGAATCCAGACCAAAGAATAGACAAAATTGCCTGGGTTTTGATGAACTTAGCTATTCCATTTCTTATCCATGTACAACCTTACCACGGCAAAAAGGTAAAAAAAGCACGCCTGATTGGACAACGGAACGGAATGGTTGGAAAACTAACAAGGCCGTCCTTTTTAGTTTCGTCTTCCCCTTTCTGCTTGTCTTACCGGCGAGGCACCCGCTGCAAATCCCAAGTGACCGATACTGGAAATAAATTGCAAAAAACGCAACAGGAGACGTAGTTTGTTGGGATACATTCTCGATTCATCCCACACGGGCGGCAGCGCTGCTTCTGCTTCTGCTGAAGTGGGTTTAGGCTTGTGGGCAGGTGCTGGTGAAGGAGACGGTGTCTGTGTTGGTACAGGTGAATAGGGACTGCCGACGTCTGGCGGCTGGTTTCCAAGGCGGGTGCCAGCAAACTGGTATGCGTCTTGTGTTGCAGCGGCTACGGGTTGAGTAATCGGTCGCGGCTGATCCCATGCGTTCGACGGATCCTCTTCTATTTTATTCGATTCTCTCCATGTTGACTGTGGTCTGTAATCGGAGGGCGATGGCATGTGTTGTGGCACAAACCCGGCCGATCCTTGTTGAGGATGGCCTGTAGTGGGGGCTTGCCACGCGTTATGGTCATCCTCATACGCATTTCCAAATCGAGGTCCTTGTTGGGTACCAGATTGGCTCCATGGGTTCCCACCAGGATCTTCAAATGGGTTGTGTTTGCTCATAGCAAAAAAAAAGAAAAAAAAAAAAAAGAAAAAAGTAAGGAAAAGGGGAAAAGATAGGTTTTCTGTTGCATAAGACGGGCTGTTTTTGGACTAACCTTTTAGCGCCGCTTGAAAAACATACCAGCAAATGACATAAACGACTGAACTCCGCTATTCTCATTTTCGCCAAGACCTGCTTTACTCAGATAGATGCGAAGTCCATGGAAAACCGAGATGCTATTATTAAAAAGACGCTGAGTGGGTTGGTATCGCCTCACAATGGTGCTGTAGAAAGGGCTATTCCTGTGGAATGACTTCACCATGCAGCGCCGTTAACGCTTTTGAGTAAGATGTGAAGTAGTTGGGTGATGGACAAAATAAGTAAGACGCATGGAGAACAAAGTATCGCATTCAAGAAGGTTTAACAAAGTGTCTCTACCAGCCGTTCCTCGTTTAACATTCAATGTTGCGTTGGAAAGCCAACACGGCAGCTAGCGCTGCAGCATAGAAGTTGTAAATTCAACATCACGCTCTCGTCAAAACACAAATATAAACAAAATTGTGCTACTTCATTTCTAAATGATTTATGATGATGATTTCTGCATTGTATGCCACTTGGAAAGGCATTGTTTTATGGCCGAGGGCGGGTGTTCAAAGATCACATGCCGCGCTTGTCTAACCAACGAGGACTGTCTTCCGTTATCGAGGTTGTTTCTTGTTCGTTACTGTTATGGCAAAGGTGATTCGCATTGGTTATGGTGAGGCGAGAATGACCCTATGGACATCTGGTTAATGCATGGTTAGTCCCGGAGCATTTCTCCACTCCTCTCTACATTGCCCGTGACCAAGGCATGTTCGATGCCAACCATGTCGCGGTTGAGTTGGTTTGCTGTCCAGGTAAGAGCGCACTATCACGCTGGCCCTCTGACACGCGCTTTTTTTTTTCTTGAAAAGGAGGAACGGGTGAGGTTTGTAAACGGACTCTCGTAAGAAAATCGTTGATACGATGTACTTCATGCTACAGATGACGCAAAAGTTGAAGGACCAATCGATCGATCTTGCGATTGCTTTGACAGAAGGTCTTGTGGCAGGCATCAGCAAGGGTCAGGATTGGTACAAGATCGTTGGGACCTACGTGGACGCGCCTTTGTGTAAGTAAAGATGGTGGATATGGACTGGCTTGTGGTAACGATCCATCGTTCGTGCGTGCTCTAGGCTGGGCAATTTCTACTGGAAGCATTTCCAAACATAATTCCATTGATACGCTGCACAAGACAAATGCAGCCATTTCGCGTTTTGGTTCTGGATCACATATTATGGCTTACGTCTTAGCTGACCAACAAGGTTGGCTAAACAACGGAGAGCCTTTTGAGTTCAGCGTCCTGAACAATTTTGAGGCCATGCGTAACGCAGTGAATGACGAATCCTCGGATTTCTTTTTGTGGGAAACATTTACAACAAAGCCATACCACGATAGTGGTGAGGTGCAACGTATTGGCCAAATCACCCCTCCTTGGCCCGCTTTCCTGTTTGCCGCCCATACAGACATCCTCAATAGCGAGGAATTGCCGCGCGTCCTGCAAGCTATCCAGAAAGCAACAACACTGTTTATGGAACAACGTGAAAACGAGTCCGTTGAACATGTTAAGCGCATTCTCAATTATAACGACAAAGATGTCCGCGATTGGTTCAAGACCGTACACTATGCCGAGGACCACACCCACGTATCACGCAAAGCACTCCAGGTAGCGTTATCCACGCTGGTGAAAGCTGGCGTCATCGACAAATCCCAGATCTCTCCTGAAGACCTTTGCCATTTAAAAGTAGCCAAGTTAGTTGAACACTAGTGTACATTCATTTGAATGAAATTCTATCCATGCTCTCTAAACCATGGTTAAACTTAGTTCACACCAAATGCACTAGCTTTCAATACAGTGAATTCATACAGTCCCTTCCTCCTTTGGTAGTTGGGATGGGTATTCCATTTCCTCCGCATTTTGCCCTGACATAAGGATTTGAGCCCTTTCCGCAGAATTGGACCTCTGACGTGTCTTCACCGCCTATTGCGTATACATAGCAGTGTTCATCTCTCTATTTGTCTAAGCTATTGGTGGCAACCTTTTGTGGCTGGATGGTTTGATTTATTCGACTCTGTATGCCAACGCTTACCACATCACAGGCTGGAGGCTTACCACTTACCAGGTGTCACAACTGATAACCAAGGTAAGTAACTTCTACGGTGGTAGCTATTCAAGGCCACCTGGTTCTCTTCCCCTCCTTCTCATTAATTTCATTTATCATCTGTTGTAGTTCAACTATATTTCTTGCTTAGCCGCTTGCCAATGATGATTGATGCATGAAACTAGAAGGTTAGTATTTGAAATCTCAAGATTTTACTCTCATTTCCATGATTAACCAATACCAGCACTACCTATGCTGCATCGGAATTGCTTCTCTAGCAAATTGTGCATCGAACGCATATGCACTTGCGTACTGTGAATAAAACGGTAACAACAGACTTCCATTTGAAGTGACTAATATGGAAAGCGTGTTCTTTTGCGATAGTTTTTGTCGTGTTTGTGTCACGGACCATCACATTACGATTTTTTCCTGGATTAAGACAGCGAGAGATGCCGCTGCTTCTTTTGATTCGCCTATAAGGAATTTGATTTTTCTACAGTTTCGACGGCTCGACTCATCAGTGATGCATCGTACCTTGTTGTTGGAGTCATCTAGGATCTCTGGGAGCATAGCTATTGACAGTAGAACTGATTGACTATCAACCACCATAAAGTAAGCCTTTAACTTGATGGGCAACGCTGTTTATCGTATACAAGCTCCCGGTTTATCTTTTGGGCCATGCTTTCCTGGCCTAATCAGCCTTTACATCTCCTTTCTATCCTCTGTCTAGCTCAATTTCCTCTCTTTTCGGTCTATTAGTTTTTTTTCCTTGACTTTCTGGTCCTCCTTATAAATTATTCCCTTCTTTGTTTAAATGATAATAGTTTTCTCTACGCTTTTCTTCTCAATTGGGCCTGGCTAGAGCCGACATTATCATGGCAAAAGCGTCAAGGCTCTGTCATAGACGAATTTTGGATTATCAGCACTATCCACTGCGGCAAACATGAATAATTAAATAGAACAGCATCAGCGTGATTTTTACTACAACCACATAGATATATCAAATGAAAGCAATCCTTGAAGAGTAGGAAGCTAACAAACTAAATAAAGCTGCGCTCGTAGTATTCATCCAGCAATTGTACGTGCGATCTTTGGAACCCCAAGCCAAAGTCTTGCCACTCACGGAATATGTCCACGCTTGTCTTATAGTTCCTGACAGGCTTGTCCGACGCGCTTTCACCAACAAACTTCGTTACCTGACCGGGAAGACGGATAGCAATGGTCAGTCTTTTTGTGTCATCCGTAATAAATGCTGCGAAGTGTCCCTGGATTTCTTCATAATCACTGGTTTCAATATAACCATGGCTAACATATCCAGGTACGGCCTTAGTCAGTTGTTGAGGGATCTCGAGTGGGAAGAAAGCAGCATGGAACTTCAATTCAAGTTCTGGAACATCAATTTCAGTGATGTAAGGTGGTGGGTAGACGTCAATCGTTGGCTTGAATGTAAGGGTTGCCCTGTATTTCCTTGCCGAAACAACAGCAAGAAAGAGAGTAAAGATAGCAAAGAGCGTTGATTGTAACTTCATGATCGTCAGAAAAATGACTCGATGGGGAATCTGGTGTTTGCTCTCTGGGGATTTTATAGAAATTAGAAAAGATTCCTATTCGCGTGTCCACATGAAACATTAAAAGTTGGCTGCTTTTTTGGGCTTACCTTTGCATGATCACCTCGAAGGTAGGAAGGATGCCATCAAATTGGATAGTTAGATACAAATATGCGGCCGCCCGCCAATATCACTTAGTATTTTTTAGTCGATATTCACATAGAATATATTGTAACCGGATATTTGTTTACTTTGGTAATAGCGTTTTAAATGTGAGACGCACCTTATTTACAGATGAGAAAGATCTGGAAGAGCAAAGCTTAAAACGTTAGTTTCTTTGGGGTACGGAATAACAATATCAATATTTGCAATGGCGACTTCATTGTGACACATATGGCGCACATTCGGCGCACATTCTCGTACAATATGACATGATGATGGTATAGTAACGTCTAAATTGTCATCGTTATGGTTCTGTTCAGTTCTTAGGAGTATAAAGATTCATACAGGAAGTATGTAGTGTATGTTATATTGACTATGACTTTTTCAGGTTGTATTTGGTTGATATGTTTTGACACTGGTGGCTGCTTATATCTGCAACTATTAACGATTAATAAACAAGTAGTTCTCTTCATGACACAAAATTTCATTACCTCCTACCCTGTATGAGAATTGTATATACAGGGATCCGTCAATGAGTCTAGATTTTCTTTGTAAGAGCATATTTGTATACCTCTCCCAGGCTTGCACATACTGAGTCGAAATGATTAACCAGAAATTGCGTATTTACCTCATATACTCTCGTTAAATGAGAGTTCAATTGTGAAAGTGAACTATTATCTGATGATGCGATGTTTTTTTTTTCGCGTTCGTATCATAGCCAATTGTATTATGATTCCTGGATAAACTGCAATGTTAACAATACAACAAACGACGCCGCCGCTTTGTCTGATTTGCGCATAAGAATTTTTGATGCTTTTATAAATTCACAGAAGGAAGTGCCCATTTTGCTTCATAAAAAAGCTTTTACATGGGGAAAAAAAGGGAGGAACTATATGAAAGGGAAATAGAAAATATATTGGAAAGCAGAACATTCGATTAGCAGAAAGAAAACTTCGATTGATTTTACAAAAGGATAGTTGAAAGAACAACGCGTTAGTAAAAAGATAGGATATAATGATAGGATGTGAAGCTAGAAGTTCATTACGGGAAGTGCTTTTTATCTTTGCTTCACTTCTGCAAGCACTTGACCCTCCATTTACATACCCGTTATCAAGTAACATTCTTTGCGAAGAAGGTATAAGAACTCAATGCAAAAATGGGTATGCTGATTTGGCATTTATGCTTACTGTATAAATATTTGAGCGTATTCCAGTCATTTCGAAAAAGTAAAGTCGCTGTTTTATAATTTAAAAAATGATAGTAGTTGACGTAACAAGTCATTTATTTTTATTGGCTATCGATCAGTAATTATACTTTTTTATTTCAAGGAAGCGATAGCCCTTGACCATTTTTCTTTCTTTTTGTTCACAGGTTACTGTTTATCGGATGATTTTTTACGCTCCTGTTCACTGTTGCCAATGGCATGGATGTGTGGCTCCTACTCGAACGAAACACAAAAAAAGCTTTACGCTGCCTCTACGGGAATTACTACAGGTACTCAAGACTGGCGGCTAAGGGACATGTATATAAGCTCCATTAAAACGACTACTGAATAAAAGCTGATAGTAAATAAACACTAAGGAAGCTCCTAAGTATCCATAAAGTGAACGTTATGGATGGACACTCAGGTTATAAACGAGCATTCAAGTTATGGATAAGCAATCAAGTTTATGGACTGTCAGTTTACGGACACTCCGCTTATGGACACTCAAGCTGCGGACACTTTTTTCACAAGCACCCACGTTATGGATACTCAAGAGTTTCATTAACAGCCGTTTGGTCTATTTCGCGGAACACTACGCCATAGTCACTGGTGAAGTGCCTGTCGAGGACGTTATCCGAGCTATGGAGAGGAGAAGCGTCGCGATTAGTGAGGTTTATTTACTATCAGCCTTTGTTAAGAAGTTAGTAGCTGCTTTGATGGAGATTATATGCGTGTCTTTAAGCCACCAATCCTGAGTGTCCGTAGCAATTCCAGCCTCTACACCCTCAGCTTTCTTGATCTTAGCCCGCCTGTATTCTCCCGCCTCCTTGCTTCCCGACTGTACCAACAGTTTACTCGGCCCCAGCTGGAATATGGGCCCGCTATCCAACGCTACTCTAATTATCGCACTTACCCATAGCCTGTTCTCCGCTCAACTCTCTCACCCTCATTCCATCCACCGCTCGTTTTCCTCCTGTCTCCTGCTTTCTTTCTCCCAGCTTACCGCTCTCACTCTCATTTCTTTTCTAGACTTTGGAACTTGTGCTTTCCGTTTTTTCCCTTTGGGCAAAAAGGCGTTTTTATTTTCGTTTTCTCCGTGACTGAACCAGAGTGAATATGTTGAACGCCGCACTCATGGTTAATAACATAAATATCAATAAAGTTTTCAATGATATTTTATGCTGCTGTATAATACATTTTGCGTCTGATCAAAGCTCCAGGCAATATATCACAAAGCGATTTTGTTTTTGCTTTGTTCTCTTTTAGTTTTGGTTAGAGCATGTATGTAGATGATAGAGCGCTCAAAGGCTTCATAATACAAATAAATTGTCATCCACTTTCATAGTCGTCATTCATAAACACGCTGGATAAATTATTAGAAACCTTGTCCGTCAATATCCGAGTTCGAGTACATACCCATTTGGCCGTTCTAGATCTCTTCGTTTGCTCCAAGGTGTTTAATGACTACTCTGTTACTAAAAGAGCTGCTCTGCAAATCTAATTGCTACTTACATAAAATATACTGCGTTTTTAAGTGGCCCTTCATTCACTATTAAGTGACTTTCCTTCCTTAGTTTATATAACTTTTCAGCTCTTTTCATACTGCAGCACGAAAGTATCGACTTTTTAAGTCAGATGCTGTAAAAAAAAATCTTCGAGCGCGAATAAAAACAAGGAACAAAGATTAGTTTAAGTTACCGTTACAATCGAATTTCCAAAACCTGTACAAGATTTGCCTGCTGAATTAGCCTCTCTATGCACCTGAAATCTGCTATAAGCTTAGGCAAAAGCATGTGGTATTCAGCTAAATAGATACTGTCAGTGGTGATACCTTCTACAAATTTCGAAAAGAAGTGGGGCTCTCATAAAGCAAATTTACCAGCAATACTACTATGTTGCTGTTTGTATTCAGAGTAATGAATTCTGTCTGAGCTGATGTCGTTACAAACGTGAGCAAAACTCAGCTCCCAACAAACTTGGATCATCTTGAAGAAACAAGAAACCAATAGCTAATTGCTACTTTTGGACCTTGGCAGTACTTGGCCTCCAAGGGAGATACCAAGTCCGTTACAACCGATGCGGTCAATAGGCCTGTCATAGGTGTAAACAGAGAATACACCTGCAACATAGTTATGACTAACATTACGGCTTTCCAAATTGCAAAGCCGGTGGAACATCAGATGTGTTAAGCGCATTCTCCATTACGACGGGAGAAATTCACACGAGTGGTTCAAGATAGTGCACTACGCTTGGAATATCACATATGTCATGCCCAGTACTCCAAGTGAGATAGCTACACTGGTGTCATCGACAGATCTGGGATCTCTTTAAAAGGCCCTTGTAATTCGAAAGTAGCCCAATGATTGAATGTTAGCGTAGATTTATTCAGATGAATCATCGTTTTTACTCTATTCATGTCGTCTAGACCATGGCTAAGGCTAGTTCAGACCAAGTGCACTAAGACGCGATGCGATGAATTCATAAGCCCTTTTCTTCATTCTTAGACTTACTTGCGATAGGGATAGATATCCCACTTCTCCCATACTTTACCCTTGGTGTAAGGATCTTCCTGAATCATTTGTTGGACTTCGGCTTCAGACGAGGCTTCGAGAATCAAGGAACTACCAAGCATCTTTCCATTCTATAACAAAGCATGCCTCAGTCAAAGTTTGAAATCAATTTATTACCTCATGTGTATCAAGCAACGCTCCACCGCAACGCATACGACCATCTGCAAAAGCCTTCTTTGCTTCCTTGAGATGTTCTTCGCGGACATTTAGACGACGCTGCAAGGCCTCCGGGTCCTTGTAGTCATGAACGATAACCAAGTATAGGTTTTTGCCTGAAGCTTTAGAAGAATAGAAGGCTGTTTGTCGTTGTCCGAGAAGACGGATCGGTCGTAGGGCATTCATGGTCAATGGAAAGTAGAAGAACAAATGACATTCTCACGGTTGCTGTCGTTTTTCATTGCAATGTGTGTAACGCAGCACATGTGACTCATGGTGTGCACGAAGTCAGTCTGCACTTCATTTTGATGAAAATGCTTTTCTAAACGTCACATCCATAAAGAGCCTCGTATGGGATGAACGTACATAAAATACCCCAACGCAAGTGGGATGTAAAATCCAATTTTTATCTTTACTTTTGTCTTTTCTCTCGTCCATCCTGAACGTCCCATTTGCTACTACTAGACCTTTTCTTAGCTTCTGCAGACGATGTATCTGTGTGTTGTGGGGGAATAGCGATCCTGCTGGCGACCCTGGCAGCTGTAGCCATCGCCTTTTCCACAGCCGAGGATTGATCGGGGTGTGGTCTTACGCTAGTGCTACCCACAAAGGAAATATTAGTCCGTTGCTGTTGTGCTATTGCCTTCTCTTCTGCCATGCGTCTCTGTGTTTCTAAAATTTCATCAATGTACGCCGACTTTGGGAAGCCGTGTGGATTAAACTCTTCTTTCGGGAAATTGCTGCCGAATTCATCCAAATCAACAAATTCGACAAGTTTGGCGTAGATGCGTGGGTTGCGAAATGCCTTGTTACGTTGTAAATGTGTGTTGAGCCGATGTCCGGATGCTCTCAGCGACATGAAATGGTTCATTTTTTCCTGATGCAAAGAGCTTAGCAAAATGATACTGAAAAGGTTTTGTGACACTGGGCACAAATGCCACTCACTGCTCGGGTTGGATCAACTGGTGTATCCGGTTCAGGTGGAATTCCCCAGTTATCAACGCCCTCGATTGGCTTAGGTGCCAGCAAGGCCTTGAGTCGCCTGGATTTATCTGCTTCATTCAAACCCGTGGACGGTAACGATTCTTGTATTTTCGTTTGTATGTTTGTCTGACAGGGTACAGTTTGCTCTTCAATCGATGGTACTACAGGTGTCTTTGGAGAATGCACTGGGGAATTTGCTGGTTCTGCAAAATGGATGAATCAGAACGTCTTGCTGGTCATAGCAGATCGACATGTATACCTGGAGACTATCCATGCATTTAGCGTTTGATTAAACATAAGGCAGGGGAGAACGTACCTTCTCTTTCTTTGCAATGGATGTCTTCTTTTCAGCAGAAACTTTATCTTCTTCAATGGCCTTCACTGGATCATCGTCACTTGAACAGTAAATTAAAAAATTTCCAGTACGCCGTGTTTTACCCACCTGATTTCTCGGTGGTTTCCTCCTCCGAAATGTGCTCATCGTCGTCATCCGAATAATTGACAAGGCCAGCTAACGCATTCATTACAAACTTGTCCAGAGCTGAAGTGGCGCTTTTTCACGACCACCACGACAGCCCGTGACAAAAAAGCAGCAGTCACACTGAGGAGGAAAGCCTTGCAGGAATCGCTACTTCAATTGCTGCATTACTGTAAGCTCTTCCTTCTCTTCCCTTTTTAATGAAGGCTTTGCTACAATATAATGTATAAATATAGGTTAAAGTTCTAGAAAATAATTGATGTTCTGATGTCCTACTAACATGGCTGAACTCTGGGCAGGAAATTGTGTGGCACTCCTTCCCCTCAAATTTAGTGTCTAAGAGCAAGATTTTTTTGAAGAAATAAACGAGGATCAATCGCATCTAGGAATTTCTTGAGATAAATGTTAGTTCAGTGTGATAAATTGGTCTGATGTAGTCGTGATTATATAATGCATTAGCATATATGTACCACTACACGTTCGAATGTATTTTATGGCATATTGAACTTTTGATTATTCAAACAATTACACCTCTAGCGTATTACCGGGTAGCAAAAATCTCACAGTTTAACTTCCCTACCTTCAGAAATTTTTAGCTTGTGTTTCATTATTGCAGTTTGACGGAAGTTTTAACGTGAGAGTGCCCTAGAGAAATGCCCGACAAAATTCCCTTTAGTTATCCATCGTTTATGCTGTTGTCGTGATAATGTTTCTACAATCAATAATAGCAAAGGCGCGTTTTATTTATACTTGTATTCCATATATAGAACAGAATCTACCGCTATACCTAGGAGACAAAGATGCGCCACACAGGTTTTAAGATCTACAGCAAGCGTAGATTAGGAACAGTAAATGATATTGTCAAAGAAAGCTATGAGTATCCACTCGTATTACGTATTTTCTTTGGTCGTTACGTACCAATGCTTACCGTCCTCATAAATAAAGTCAGTAATAGATTTTTTTTCATAAATTCATAATGACACAATGCATGCAATCCATGTTAATCTGTGGTTCTCGTGATAACAACACAGATTTCGCACCTTCATACCTTCATATTCTCGTACTTTCGTGCTGTGTTACCTGTTATTATCCTTGGATTGAGCATAGTGTGAAGGGTGTTCCTCTGTCCTAGTTTCCACGTTATTGAAGATCAAGCACTAGTAAAACATAGCTTGGTAGTTCTCTGGTAGGCTTGAATTGGATATGTAGATGAAATCCAACTCCTAGAGCTATATATCCTCTATGGATGTCCCTAAGCTGCCAATTGAGAATGCCTATAGAAAGTTCTATTTCCTATAGATTTTCTGAGCATTGTCCTTGTTATGCTTGCCTCCCTCATCATGAACAATATTCGTAATATTTCAAAAATCAAACTTCTCAAAGATGCTATCGGAGCATGATATTAGCGGACATTGAAGCATTTAGCATCATTTTCATGTTTGAACATAAAGCAAAATGATAGTTTATAACACCACGTCTAATTTGCTTATTGACGGCAAGTGATGGCGTTCAATCACCGCTTTTGGTAAAGATAATCATTATGTTCATGCAGGTGGGTAGTACGCAACATGAATTTTTGGGAATTCTTGCCAATGATCAAAAACAAAAGATTGACTCATCTTGACAGCGGCTTTTCACGCGATGCCCGATGTCGGGGAATGAAAGGATCTCGATGTTCAATAATGTGTCGTTCTGGCAACTCCGTAATGGTTCCCATTCTCGGAATGTTTCGTCCATGCGTCAGACGATTTGTGGCAAATGGTTGGAATTTGCGGAGACATTATACCCTTGGGACACTTCGAAGCACAAGTACATTACCGGACAAAGTTGACTTAAAACTCACAAGAGAGCAATGGCATTTCGGTAAGCAGCACGGAGGAATGAGCTTATCATTTCTAAATCCTGGGCAAGATTCCGAATCGGGTGACAAACTCGGATCCGTGGTGGATCGTATAAAAACGCAAAAAATAAACACTATTCGACAAGTCCCTGGCAGCACTTACAGGTAGGAAGACTTTCTGCAACATTCGTACTCAAAACAAGTCCGTAGTGGTCAGTTTACCCTTGATTGGACGGAAAGGCCACGGACAGTTCTGATTGTGAAGAAACCCAATGACGTCAAAACTCAGAATGCATTGATACAAATGGCAACGTAAGAAAAGCGACAGATGGTAATTTTTTTTCTCAAACACATTGATGTAGCTGGTTGCATGAATATCAACCAGACCTTAATATCGTCGTGGAACCAGAAGTTGCGGAACAGTTTCATGAAAAATTACCTTTTGTCCATGTTATAGACGATGGGAAAAAACAAGAATACACGCGTACGATTGACTTTGCTATCACACTAGGTGGTGATGGTACCATACTTCATCTATCCTCATTATTTCCAAAGGCAGCTCCGCCTGTTGTATGCTTCTCTCTTGGTACACTAGGATTTCTAATGTCCTTCCGTAAGTGTTTTACTATCTATTCAGTAGAAATAAACCCTTTCCCTCTAGATTATAGCAATTATCAACGCGTCCTGAAAGATGTTGTGGAAGGAAATGTGTCGCTGATGTTAAGAATGCGTTTATTTTGTTCGTTGCATCAACCTGATGGAAAAAGAATCTCTGTGGATGGAAAGGAAATTGGTACAGTTGCTTTTTTTTTGTACAACTCTGTATGTAGACTTAACTTTCGAAAAAAAAAAAAAAGGCGATTGGCAAGCAATGAATGAAGTATCGCTGCACCGTGGGCGCTATCCGCATCTAACGGCCATTGACTGCTATGTAGATGAACAATATCTTACAGAATGTGTGGTATGTTGTACGAGGTATTAATTCTGAACTAAGGGATTTTTTAGGCGGATGGGTAAATACGGTCTTCATGGTAGGATGCTCAAATCACTTATCATTCTTGTTACAGTCTTATCGTATCTACCCCGACTGGATCAACTGCTTATTCATTATCTGCAGGTAATTATGTGAACCAAAACCCATATGAGCAACGCCACTTATAATTTATAGGCGGACCAATTGTTCATCCCAGTGTTCAAAGCTTTTTGCTGACACCTATTTGCCCACGATCTCTTTCGTTTCGGCCTGTCCTACTTCCTCCAAACGCCACTATCCATCTTAGGGTAAGCTGATGTTTGAATGAATGAATACTAAGACATATAAAGATAGGAGAAAAGAGTCGTAGTGAGATTGAAGCTTCCGTAGATGGACAAGAGATCTTTATGCTAAACAAGAATGATTATTTGAAGGTAACTTTTTTGCTGGTCGTCTATGCATCTAATACATTGCAGGTGCGTATGTCAAAATATCCTATTCCTTGTGTGGCTCGAATCAATGCAGATAATGATTGGGCGACGGATATCAATGAGCTGCTGAAGTGGAACCAAAACTTTGGTCGAAATCTAGCGTGATAATGAATAGCATTCCGTCCGTTTCCTGAAAGACATAATACCATTTTCTTCTGAGGGCATGTCTTTAGATGAGACTTTTTAGAAACGGTAAAGGTTTATTACCCAACGAAGGATAAGAATGAGCAACTGTACAATGTAGTAACATAGCCTTAACATTATTTAAAAGTCTGATTTTACATAATTGAAAAAAAAAAGGTTTCTTTTCTATTGTCGTGCTTCTTTTTGGCCGATCCAATCAATGGCCACGGAGGACAACTTGAATAGTATGACGAGTAAAAGACAAAGAGAATAAGACAAACGAATGATGGTTTTATTTTGCTTTACGCAGCTAGGTTACTTATAGTAAAGATACTCGGGTATTCATACTAAATGGGATAACGGATAGAGATTTAAAACGGTAAAGATAAAAAGGAGAGTCGCGAAGTGATAAAAGAACAATAGAGTGACAATTTGTTGAAAGAATTCAGGTAGTTGAAGAAGAGAATCCTGTGCTGAAGAATGAGAAAATTGAATGAAACAGTTGAAGAAGAGGCTACGATCAATAAGACTGCATGGAGACGATTAATTCAGACTGTTATGTCTTTATATTATGCTACTGGATACGACGCAGAGGCAAACGCGAAAAACTCGCTATCTTCGAAAATTCAATGGTTGAACATCGGATGTTCAGGGGCAAACCGGCGCATCAACTTGAGGAGCCGAAGGAACCCTTGGGCACAGATTGTGTGTTCAGCTTTCCGTCCTTCTTCCACGTTGCTGAGCCAGTAGTCGATCATGGGGAAGACGCCCGCCTGAAGAGACGGAGGGGGGCCCTCGAGAGCTGCCCGAGGAAGCCAATATTGGCCACCGGCTGCCGGAAACCCGACCATCACACGATATCACTTCTGGATTTTACACACAAACTTCTGGCTTAACCGCGTTTGCGGGAGTCTGCTTACGTTATAATACCTTTTTATCGATTTATTAGTGTCTTGCCCCTTTAAAAATAAAAATCTCACTTAGAGGATTAAAAAGTAATAAACGTCCCACATTGTTTTCTTAATATGTATATTGCGCGTGTGTGGGTAGGTTGGTTTAGTTAGGTACGTGTAGTAGGGTAAATACGTAGGTAAGTAAAAAAAAGGTTTATACTCGCTCAGTCTCTAGTTTAGGGAATCTAATAGATAACTATGACACCTTCTCAAGATAAATGAACCCAATTCTATAATCCTATAAAAGCCTAAACTTATATACAATGTAATTACTGACAATCAACCGCTTCGCTTAGTCTCTGTTTTTGTATTTCTTGCACCTGATAGTAGTATGATTCCAGACCAAAGAATTCACTAAATTGGATGATAAGTTTCTCTTAAACCGTTTTTAACCCATTTACCATAATGCCAAAATTGATTTTGATTTTTGAAGTGCCTTGTACTGCTCTGATTTTGTAAACTTACTATCATTGTTGTTTATCGAGAGCAGTACGTATTTGGTATTTCCATATGTATTGTTAACATCAACACACTTGTGGACGAGAAAAAGTTAATACATCGTAAATCGTCTTTTTGCTACCTTTTTGATATAGTTTTTCACTGCCTCATTCAAAGGTAGAAAGCCTTCTTTTCTGAATATAGATGGGTTGTACTGAGCACCTCTTGCTATCATAACCGAACTGGTGCCTATTCCAAGTTAAATATAATCCGGTACGGAGGTTGTACCTTACCTGTAAATTCTTTCACTCTAGCAATATCTTCGTAGGTAAATACATCGCCATTGACCGCCACTGGAATACTTCTGACCACCTTCACAATATCTTTCAAGGCCTCCCAATTGGCTTTCTCAGCAGGTCGTTGATCCCTTGTACTATGGCATCATCATCAGTTATACACGAAATAGACTCTTCTTTTTACCGGCAATGTACTGTCAGCGCCTTGACACCTGTTGATTCAATCATTTTAACTAATTCAATAGTTTTTTCCTTCGAGTCAAGCAGGCTGTATCAAGTGATTTCATTAGATACATCCTCTGACAAATGCTTGCCTTCATCTTACCGGATTTTGCATGTCACGGGAATATCAAGGTTATTCACCAGCGTGGTAAGAATCTTTATCGTCATTAACGAATGATCCGAAGCATAGCTCAATTGCTTACTTTCTTTAGTTTTTCTGGCGCTGATAGCAAAGCGGCACCCATGCCACAATGCACTGAAAAAGCCTTGGGACAACCACAGTTAACATCGATACCAGCTACATCCTGTTTCCTATCTTCCTCTGAGTATGCCACGAAAGAAATAGACGAAAGTGATTGTATACACTGTAAGCGCAGCTTGAAGAGCCAGATCAGGATCTGCAGTCCCTAGTTGGAAAATAACTCGTCCTTTTTCAGCAGGATGTGTACTGAATGTTAAGGTATCTCCTTTCCAATAATCGATTGTGCCTGTAGCCGCTATATTTTCTTCTAAGCATTTGCTTGCAAGATAAACGGCAGAACTTACGATTATATTTGCGCACAGACCCGATAACACGTTTGTCCACAAGTTCCTCGGACCATACTAAATCTGTACGGTAGACATGAATGTATGAACGAAAATCAAAAAGTCATTACCAGCGCCGTATTCAAGAGCTAATAATCGAAATGGCAAAGTGCCAACACGAACCTATTTATAAGGTTGGATTCATGATTCGTACGATTACTGTTTATTTAATTTCAATCTTTTTACCATGGGTGCTAAAAACACCTTGTTGGCATAATCAATGTCATGCATCGATGCGATGAATGCAAGTGAATGATCACTTTTTTTTTGTCTGTAGAACGATTTATTTGTGCCGTTATTTGCGGTCACATGTATAATGCTATCTAATGCGTCGTTGAATTTTCTACACACTAGTACGCCGGATGAGTAAAAGGGCCTTAGCAGTTATATAAGTAGAGTGAAAGATTGTGTCGTTGAAGACGAAATCCCAACGGGCGTGCCAGATGGTGGTGGTGACACAAGCGATGAAGGAATAGAAATCAATTACGACGTGTGGATGGAAGGAGTGGGGAAGGGTTGACGGTGAAAATGTGCGCGGATGTAAGAGAAGAATGAGAGAGAAGGAGTTGGTGTGCGAGTCGACTTGTTTCGGTGGACACGATCACAGTAGATGTTCGCGTGTTTCTTCTTGGTCACAAATGCGGGGGCTATATTGTGCAAACGAAAACGATAGGTGAGACTGTAGTGGTAGGCACGCCAGAGTAACGTGTGGGCCTTGAAGGGTAATGTTGCCTTCCAGAAACTGCGCCATGCCTTGGGCGTTGCACGTGGGTAGTGAGTCGGTAGGCTATTCAGAGCCGGCGATTGTGCCAAGCGGAAGGCTCGACGATTTAAGGACGAGAGTGTATCACCAGAGGCTAGGAGGGGACTGATCATAGCGCTGAAAGTAGCAGGAGGTACAGGGAAATGGATGTCCTCCTGATTCTCTCGGGCGCTAAGAAGTTGTCGGAAACCAGTACAAATCTGCCAGGAAGTACAGTCATCGATTGTTCTCAGGAAAGCTAGAACTTTGTTGCCTTGTCTACCCCGTTCCTGTATGGTTTGAGTGCGTAAGGAACCCGTGTGAAGATCATAAACTAGACCTCTTTAACCAAGGATTTTCTCCAGTCAGGTTTGAGGCGGATAGGTAGAGTACCGATGCGTTGGCAAATATGTACCAGGGAAATTTCTTGTGCGGTAATGCCATTCACACCAGACCAGTCGATTTGGGGCTTGAGAGTATCTACCACTCGGAATATAGCACGGAAATGGCCGATGTCCAGTAACGCACCAGAGCGGCTTTCTGGGAAAAGGGCTAGCAGGATGGGAGAAGGGAATTGGGTATATAAAAGTAGAAAGTACAAAAGATGAGGGGTGTGCAAGCGATAGAGCCTGTCCCGATGTGTGCTCTACTAGTAAGGGCTGCACCCAACGGAGTTGTAGAGCGTTGTGGTGTCCCACAGGATCCACGATTTCTAATCCACCGTGCTCTAACGGGCATGTACATGTTTCGAAACTCCCCCTAGGAAAAGAACGGAGGATAAGAATGGGTGGTTTGGTTACCTCCAGCAGATATCGCCCAGAAAAGATAACAAATGAGTACACGTTTCAACTCCCGCACGAGCATGTACTACAGCAATTGAATGCAAACTCCAAATGAGATCGAAACACAACAGTTAAATTTACGTGATTATGAAACTGATATACACAGTAACCATAATGCTCGTAGTTGTGACATGTCAGAAACCTCTGTATCCATGTCTCGTTCCATAGTCAACCTTGAGACCGTACTATGCGCTGATTCACTTCATTGTACGACTAGCCGAAAAGTAACTGTCAAGTCTAAACCAGAGCATTGTTTCCACCGACCAAGACGACAAAATTTTGTTACAATTACGAAGGACATATGCGCCTAGTAATATCACTATCCGCAATCGAACCACTGTTCTCTCGTGTAATAAATAAAGCTTTAACATGGTACCCCATCACTGACACATTGACGCACTGACGCGAATAATACATTAACTTGACATTCATATCTTGACTTGGAGATTCAACGAGTGGATAGATATGATGCAGCGGTAAAGGCGCGAAAAGAAGCTTCTCATTGTTGAACTGTACACTGAATACATACAGATATACTTCTGAGCTCTTGTAGTCGTGCCTGCCTGCCAGAAGTCGTGGCACTAAGAACCCAAATCGCGCCTGTCAACCAGTGCACCAAATGAGAGAGGCAGGCTTCTGAAGCTTGGCAGTACTGGATAACAGTAGATTTTGAGTCACATCTCGTCAGAACTGGACTACTCTAGTGAAAATGGGCCCGGTCAAACAAGTCGAGTTCCCTTTTCTTAGATAAATTAGTCATGAACTTAAGCTAGAATAATGGCTACGTTCAGAAACAGGTAGTATATGCTCTTTTTTTTTCAGGTATAGCTCCGTATTTCGTAAAATTATATAATAGAATATACAGAAAGGTCAACATATGGCGATCGCTAATGAAGTAATTACAAGGTTATGAAAGAGCAGTGTAGAAAAAAAAAAAGAAAAAAGAAAAAGAACGCGGTATATATGTTTGGGAATCGAGTAATATGTTCGGCCTATCAAGTGATAAGACCAGAATTTCTTAGTCGAAACCTGATGGTATCCACAACATCGACTTCCACGAGGTGATTTTTCTCTTGGACTAGTGTATTGTGGACCTGCTTTTGTTGCGACAAGTCTATCTATCGATAGGGTGCAAATGCAAAAATATCGAATATTTCCAACCACTTACATCTAACGTGCATAACAGCTCGAAGACTTTCATAAACTCATAGCGATGTGACTATTCCGTAGGTATTTGTGCGCTCCATAGCTCGACTACTTGCCATGGGTGTTCGCCGTGAACCGTTGTCTTGAGCAAAGTAATCGTCCCTCTTACACATTGTACACCATAAATTGCCAAGCACTTTGCATATCGAACCGTCCATCCTGATACTTGACGAGGTCCATGCGTAAAGAGTCTGTGCTCATTCTTATTAGTTTCCAAGTACCCGACATGGTGTGGTCGACTCTTTCTGCAGAGTAGCAACTTGAAGATTCCATCAAGATAACATCCGAGTCTCCGTTCCTTCCTAGGCCGTCCGCAAACAATCGCTCCGTTTCGTTCTTCCATACACCAGGTACGACCTGTTTTTTCTTGTGAGATGTCACCATTGCCTCGCACCTTTGACATCACATGCTCACATCAGTATATATTCGAGAGACTGTTTTTGAGCAAGTCATCAACGACAGCGGGGTTCCCGATAACGCAAGCTTGCAACGGGATCGTATTTGTTGGATCTGCGTTGTGGTCAGCTTGGGCTTTTCGGGCGTATGGTTGAGGTGTAAGGTAGGACCAGTGATAAAGTCATTTGCAGCATCCGCAGGCTATATGAATACACTTTATTAGATCTCGCCTTCATCGCTGCATATATTTTGCGAGCTTAGAATACTCTGCCAGAAGTGTTCGAAATCATCATCCTGCTTGTCGCTTGCCTCGTCGTTCTCATCATGCGATGAGCTCTCTCGGATGTTTGATGAAAACCATTAATACAGACAGACACTACTATAGTGTCGGAGAACGTTCTTCTTTACGAACATAATCATTACGACCTTATCCCGCTACTCGCCTATAAGCTTAAGTAATAATATTAGTGGTTTACACGTATCCCACATCACGACGATCAATATTATTACTGAATCTAAGAATGTTGATAACGTAAATTTTAATGTTTTTTGTCTATTCATACAATAGCAGAGGCACCCGCGAAAATAACGGGTATCCATCTATGCGACGTTTGCTGTGTTATTGGAACGCTGCTTTACAATAAATATTATGTATATCTTAACTGTTTTGGGTCAGTTCATCTTACAGATAAGGGACCAGATTGGTTTTATTGGGCTCATTTTCGAATAGTGACTCAAAATCGACTGCTGATCCAGTACTGTAAGCTTTGGAAAGCTGTCTTTCTCGTTTGGTGCACTATTTGTATGTCTTGACAAGTGCGAGGTTTATGTTAATTCCAGACTTTTTTCGAAAGCCTTCTGAGAGTAGTCAGTGATACACGTCTGATATTTTAAGCAACTTTTCTTCTAGAAGTTTAAAGGAATAATCACATTGAATGCGAATCTCCATTTTCAACTTACTCCAGTATCTTTTAATAAAATTACACACGCAAGGGCACTTGGGATAAAGCTCAAATATTTGCTTATCCTTCTCTACGATATCCCTAATCGCTAACTTTTGCTGGGCAAAATCTGATTCAGCTGCTAAGATATGCTTAGCACAGCAGTGGCATTCTAGTTTCTCGCATTTGCATTTCATGCTGACTCCTCTCTCTGGCCACTTACCGGGTTCCTAGAGTATCTAAAACGCTTATTATTATCATGTGTGGTTACTACAATATGTCATTGCCTACTCGCTGTTAATTTCATCCCCTTTTATTTTATGCCTTATCGTAGACCTCAAGGGGTAGAAATTAACGACGGGACACTATAACGCTTTGTGGAGCAAGCATAATGAGAATAGACTGTTCTTCATGGGTATTTCTATAGTTGATGTTATGCTAGCGATGAATCGCTTCGTACGTGGTGCTAAACGCCAAACAAACCTTATATTCCTTCGTAAAGCGTGGTGCCGTTTCATGTGATTCTTCTCATTACTGCATATCAATACACGTTATGTGTCTAGCTTAATACAGATGTTATTGTTAAGAGCAGTGTCTGTACACTACGAGTCGGTAAGGTGTGGACTTCAAAGCAAAGTAAATGCCATTTGCGCCACTGTGAATGTTAAAGAACTTGTAACTATGCTTTTCTTGCTGAACATCGGGTATCGGCTTAGCACAAACTTTGTGGAACATAAGCGGCGTCATTCCGAGCATCGAGGTGATAAATAGACGGCACACATCAGCATACCTCTTTCTCTTACTTCAATGAATCCCAACAATGCGGAAAATAAGCTACCATTCAATGTAATAAAGAGTACCTATTTATCTTAAGTGTGGTTGTCTAACGTGTTCACAAGATCGACTCATTTCTTACATATGATGTTGTCAACCGGTGCATACGTGGCCTCCATTTTGACGGATACACGGCCGAATATTCTGCAATAGAGATTGAACAAGGAAAGGACAACGTGCTAAAGCTTATTCACGAATATCCTCGCAACGAAGCATTTGTGCAACACACATGTGCGAAAACTCTCAGGACCGGCAAACTCATGGATGACATACTTTTTGATGACAACTTTCATGCCCTCCCTTCCCAAACATTTGCATATGATGTTGCTGCTGAAATTGATTGCCGCTTGCGAAACCAAAATCGAGCACCTCTTCTAAATAGCAAAGTTGGATATAACATTTTTTACCTTTCTTGGGGAGAAGTAAGTGTCCGTTTAGATACCTTTGAATAGTACAACTAACGGGGCTCCCACAGGTGCGTCTTTCTTCGAAATATATTAAAGCAAGTGCTGGCTTCACGGAAGCTGTTCGAGAGGCTTTGAAAGAAGAAACTAGCAAGAAAAAGTATGAAGCATTACAAGCCGTGTTTGGACGATTTGGCTATTACTATCCTTCGAGAATTTTACTTGGTACTATAACTTCTACAGCCTGCGGCATTGTAACAATAAGATCTTGCCTTAGGTGGTGTACTTGCTTGTAAGCAAAACTACTCGAATATCGAGGGGACAACCAGAGCAGATTCCCTGAACAATAATGTTGAACCTGGCGTCGGCATAGCAGAAAACGTATCAAAAGCGATTCAGAATCACAGGCACTGGAAAATCATAGGTAGATTGCTCACCTCTCTATTATAATCATTAGATAACATTTCGTGTTAGGTGGAGACTCTGGTTTGTTTTTTGTGGATGGATTAGAAGAGTGGAAAGAAACTACGAAATCAGAGCCAGGGATTATCCAATTCAAAGATTTGAAACCAGTATACGACATTCTGGAGGATGACGAACGCTCTCAAGTGTTGGAAGTATACGACAGGGCATTTTCTGATGACAACTTTGGTCAAGCAGTACATTTGAAGTACTTTAAAAACATAAAAAAACATGGACAAAAACGCGAGGATGAGCAAAGACCAAAAGAAAATATACATTATCTGCAGCGTGGGAAGATAGCTCACCATGAAGATAAAGATAAGGAAAAAGAATCTGGAGAGATACATGGGGACAAGGACTGTATGAAGAAATGCGATATTCAAAATGTTCGCGTGGAGGAAAAAGCAGTCGATGATGAAAGTAAGAGTGCGCAAAATGAACCGGAGAACATGTATGGTGACGAGAGCAACGTGGAACAAGACGACATTTACAACATTAGCGTGGAGGAAAGGGCTGTCGATCGTGGAAGTGAATATGTCCAAAATGCACCGGATGATTTATTCAGTGATGAGAGCAGCGTGGATCAAGACGATATTAGCGATATTAGCGATATTAGCGTAGACGACGAAGAAGCTATTGTCCAAGGAAATGATGATGCAATAAACCAACAGGACGGTACGGATATCGACAATAGCACTGACAAAGACAGCAACAGTGAATTCAGCATGAACAAAAAGTTAACTGAGAGAGGAAGCGAAGATTCACCAATCAAGCTTGGAGACTTGTACTACATTGGGAAAGAGGTAGATAAAGATTACAAAAAAGCATTTGAATGGTACCAGCAAGCAGCATCTCAAGGCAACGCAGATGCATATACAAAACTTGGAGACATGTACAGATATGGCCAAGGTGTATATATAGATTATGTCAAAGCGGTTGAGTGGTACAGCAAGGCAGCTGAAGATGGACATGGAATTGCGCAAGGTAACCTTGGACAGATGTATTACTGGGGAGAGGGTGTGAAAAAAGACAAAGAAAAAGCGATTGAATGCAGCAAAAGGGCGATTGAATGGTGTAAAAAAGCAGCGGATCAAGGAAATGTATTTGCACAAAACAATCTTGGATTTATGTATCAGAAAGGATTGGGAGTGAATGTCGACTACTCCAAAGCAATGGAATTATACAAAAAATCAGCGGATCAAGGAAATGCAGGTGCACAATACGATCTTGGATCGATGTATGAGAAAGGATTGGGAGTCAATGTCGACTACTCCAAAGCAATGGAATTGTACAAAAAATCAGCGGATCAAGGAAATGCAGGTGCACAAAACAATCTTGGAGAGATGTATGAGAATGGATTGGGAGTCAATGTTGACTACTCCAAAGCAATCGAGTGGTACAAAAAATCAGCGGATCAAGGAAATGCATTTGCACAATACAATCTTGGATGGATGTATTTTAAAGGATTGGGAGTCGATGTCGACTACAACAAAGCAATCGAGTGGTACGAAGAATCAGCGGATCAAGGAAATGCATCTGCACAAAACAATCTTGGATATATGTATTTCTATGGATGGGGAGTCAATGTCGACTACTCCAAAGCAATGGAATTGTACAAAAAATCAGCGGATCAAGGAAATGCATCTGCACAAAACAATCTTGGATATATGTATTTCTATGGATGGGGAGTCAATGTCGACTACTCGAAAGCAATCGAATTGTTCAAAAAATCAGCGGATCAAGGAAATGCGGAAGCACAAAACAATCTTGGATTTATGTATCAGAAAGGATTGGGAGTCAATGTCGACTACTCCAAAGCAATGGAATTGTACAAAAAATCAGCGGATCAAGGAAATGCATCTGCACAATACAATCTTGGATCGATGTATTATTATGGATTGGGAGTCAATGTCGACTACTCCAAAGCAATGGAATTATTAAAAAAATCAGCGGATCAAGGATATGCATATGCACAATACAATCTTGGATGGATGTATGAGAAAGGATTGGGAGTCAATGTCGACTACTCCAAAGCAATGGAATTGTACAAAAAATCAGCGGATCAAGGAATTGCATCTGCACAAAACAATCTTGGATCGATGTATTATTATGGATTGGGAGTCAATGTCGACTACTCCAAAGCAATGGAATTGTACAAAAAATCAGCGGATCAAGGAGATAAATGGGGAAAATATCATCTGAACAGATTACTTCGGCTCCAAGAGGAGAAAAAAATTATTTGAATCAATCATCCATAAAAATTTCTTATTTTTTTGAAATCTGTTTGCATCACGTTGTATCTGGTACAGTTGTCTGACAAAAAATTGTTTTTTTCTTTAACCTATGGGCGGATGAACAAAGTATTTCCGTAAAATGGGATTTACATTCACTGTTAATGTTCTGTATGAACGTATAAAAGAAATCATATCAACTAGTAACTCAACGTACAATCTCCTTATCGCATCATACTTTCAGCTATATCATTTCTTTTTTAAATTTCATTGTATTTCTCTGATTTAGGCCCACAGCATATCAGGAAAAAGGAAAGTTTATTGCAGACAAAGGATGCAGTACAGGCATATATGTGTGCTACATTATATGGCAATGGATGTAAAGCAAAGCCATCTCGCTTTCTCTTCTCAAGCCATCTGTAATTACAAGCACATCCATGCGTCTCGAGGATGCCATCTATAACATTCTTCAGTAGGGTCATACGTTTCTACATTTAAGTATTAGTATTTATGTATTTGTTGGGCATGATCTCGTCACCTTTAGCCACATTCAACTCTGGGTCCCTAGTAGGAGCGGCAATAACGGTTTCAGCGATTCGAAGCAACTATGATAATGAATGACGATGTGCCATGCAAAAATTGGCCAATCAAAGAGCGAAGTTTCTGTAGAAGAGTCAAAGGGACCAGTAAGATGCGAATGGAATACCAGATGCGGCTGAGGAGTAACGTGTTGATTATCAGTGCCTTGCCACGTATGGAGAGTGAGCGCTGTGTTAAAAGTGTTGCGTGTCCGTCCATTTTGGTGACCAAAGATTCCAAAAAATTGTTCACTTGTTGCACGGAACTGGTGAGGGGGAAGCCCAGATACAGAGAGTATTTCACTGGAACAGTTTCTTCGATCAAACAACGTATTATAATTATGGAGTATTACAAACAAACCCAAATTTCTATCAAGAAAATACAACTGTCTTATCACGTTCAAACCCTATTGTGAACATTACAAGTAAAACTACTGTAGATAAGCCTTAGTAATAAAACTGTCTCCTTCTACCATATCGAGAATCCATTCATTCTTGTTCTTTTGAGAGCATTCATTTCCCACTATCTAATACAAAATCATAGGTAATCAACTAAACAATCTGACTAATGATCAGACCATTTTCAAATAGAACCTGTCAAGACTGACAGTCTCCATTTTATCTACCTGCTCGAGATGACCCTAGTCTTAGGCACGTAATTTAGATGGGAATTTCGTCGAACACTCCCCGCGGGCACTCTCACTCCAATACTTTCGTCAAACCGCAATAATGAAACATAAGTTAAAAGCGTCCAAGGATATGAATGCTCGATTGCGAGAGCGTTTGCTACCTGGGAGTACGCAAGAGGTGTAATAATTTGAATAATCAAAGGCTGAATACGCCATGCAGTATATTCGAAAGAGTAGTAGTACATATATGCTAATGCACTCTATAATCATAATTACATCATATCAATTTATCACACTGAATTAACAGTTATCTCAAGAATGTCTTGGATTAGATTTATGCTCGTTCACTTCTTCCGAAAAACCTCACTCTTGGACACTTTACATCTGATGCATCGTTATTCACCATATTCATGTTTACAAGAAATCATCCGATTTCTCATTGCGCACGTATAGTATACTAGTTCGAGCCTAGCGAAAAGAAAAGGTGCTGCAATGAAAATCTCCTTTTGGCTGAGGGGAAAATGTCTCATTATTCTCAACGCATATTTGGTTATCTGAGCACTGTTGCGCTGTTGCCGTGTTGCCGTGTTGCGCTGTTGCCCGGTGCAATTGTGACAAGGTACTGCCTCTGCAAAGTGAAACGCTATACCTAGGGGAAAAGAGGCCACGTCCATCTATTTTCAATAGAACCTCAAACACGCTTTGGTGTTCATGTTTTCATGTGATTATCGTGTGGCTGGAACAAAAGGACGAGGAATGTCCCAACAACTGGCACCTTTATAACATTGGAAGCCAGAAAGCAGAAACCGGTGTTTTTCTTTTTTTGGACCGGGAAAATATTCGGGCTGACTCATTCACATTGACAAGCTGCCCTGAGCATGCAGACCTACCGCATAAAAGCCACAAGGGTGCGGTCGGGCCATTCCGATGTTTTCTCTTCGACTCATGAGCAACGTTAAACTCTTCCATAGCGAAACACCCTTGTCCATCACCTTACAAAAAGATGGATCGACCACCACTCTGATTGACTACATTACGAAATGCTGCCCTTCATTAATAGGACCAAACGCAAAATATCATCCTACACCTTACTTGTTCAACGGTCATTTGCAAACAGGCTATGCTTCTTACTACAACGGCACATCTGCACACCCGGTTGCCTATAACAGGTACTTAACGTGTTTCTCGTTTTCAACAGGGAGTTGACATCAAAATCCTCAGAGAATTGTTTGATCTCTCAGACGGAGGCCAGGTTGCTTTAGACTGGACTGAAGGAGAAAAAGATACCCCAACACTCGTTTTATTACATGGCTTGACTGGTGGAAGTCATGAGTCTTATATCCGTGGTGTATTAGAAATGGTACGCTCGATATTTCTGATTATCGTATACCTAATAGGACCTGTCTAGATCACTCGGCCCCCCTTCAATTTCCGAGGTGTGGTTATTAATAATCGTGGATGTGCCGATAGTGATATTACCACACCACAATTATACAACGGTGCTTATACGCAGGATGTACGGGAAGCTTTGCAACATATTCAACGTAAGGTGGCCCCAGGAACGCCTTTAGTTGGCATTGGATTTTCGCTCGGATCAAACATTTTGGTCAAGGTATGCATGTAGATAGGTGTTTTCAGATTGTGCTAAAACTAAAATGTATACAGTATCTCGGAGAAGAAGGCAGCAAGACACCGTTATCTGCAGCAATCTCAGTCAGCAACCCATTTGATTTTGAAAGGTAGATCTGGATGAAAAAAGAAGTCACTGATCGTACTAATTAAAATCGCGGCATAGATCATCGATTGTTCTTGATGGCACCTATTTCAATCGCAAGGTCTATTCTGCAACATTGGCGAGTAACCTAAAGAATGCTTTCGGAAGGTATAACATCATTTGAACTCCTTTTATCCATTGAACTAACGTTTACCAAAGGCACATGGACAAGTTGAAAGAAAGTGGCAAAATCGATCCCGAAAAGATCCTCGCTACGGGAACGGTTCGTGAATTTGACGATGCATGCACGCGAAGACTACGGGATTATGAATCCGTAGATGCATACTATCGAGACGCAAGTTCATTTCGTTACGTTGAATCTGTGCGAGTGCCGTTGCTTTGTATGAACGCGTTGGATGATCCGATCTCGCCAGCGGAATGTATACCCTATGACGCAGTCAAGAAGAATCCTTATGTAGTTATGGCTACAACGGATTATGGAGGTCATCTAGGATGGTTCGAACACGTCAGTAACCCTTCACGATGGGTCAACAAGCCATTGACAGAATTTATTGTGGCCATGTTTGAGGTATGTAACGGAATTGGTGTTGAGCCTATCTCATTGTGTGAATGTAGGCGAAAGATATCAGAAAGAACCCACAGCACCTTGATCCTGAAGAGGTGGATCGTGGTGTGGAAAAAATCCAAGCGGAGGAAAGTGTATAAACTTAGAAATTTCAATTTAGAATCATCGCGACATAAACAAAACCAAACTTTGCATCCAATTTTTTTTTGATTGTTTGTAACACATCAATGATCTGCTGAAACCCCACGGTGTTTTGTCTGATAAGAGTTAGTTCCCATGATCGGAAACGAATTGGTCCACAAACGACATGGAGTGATTGCTTCCTATGGAAACACAAGATATTAAAAAATATTTACTAGTGTGTAAGAATATCTACAGTGAATGTGTCTAGGTCAGTTCGTGTGGAAACGAGTATCTGCTCGGTATAGGCGATGGTAATCAGTTATTAATGGTCTGATAGCTGTTAGCTTTAACATTATGTCCAGGTACATTCAATGTTTCATCCACGTCGCCTTCTGGTAATGATTCTGTTGGTGCTTCTTGTTTTTCCACCGTATGTAAGGCGTCCATATTAACGGCAAAGAAACCGATGCCAACCAAGACAGCGCCCATGGCGTACTGAAGACTGGGTACAAAGTGCTTAAATACGACATCGCCCACTAGCGCCAATGGAATCTAAACAAACCAAAAAAAATTATCAACACATGATCCACGCCACCTATCCTTACCGTCAGGGAAATACCAAGTGTCACAACCAATGGCGAAGTCATCAGCATGGCTAATAACCATAGGTAATCGGAAAGAAAGGTTCCAATAAAGGCATTAAGAAGGACCATGACCCAGAGCACAGGACTTGACGGTAGCTCAAAGGGCTCGATATTAAGCCAATGAAGCAAAGGAAATACAGGCCACAATAAAATAACGTTGAATGCGCCGACAAACCCGAAGAATAAGGGCATATTAATTCGTGACTCATCCTTAATTTGCAGCTTCAACAATGTAGTGTAACAGCCATAGAACACAGCCCCGGACAATGCAAGCAGGTCTCCGATGAGAGGAGCTCTGCCGCCATTGCTATTTTCTGAGGAATTTTGGTCCGAATAGGAAACCAGGATGACACCAATAAGGCTAAAGCATCGTCGATAAACACCATCTGTGTGCTTTTTCCCAATTGGCTTTACCTCACACCGACAGATAACACCTTGATGAAGTTCAATCGTTCAACGCCAAAGATCGATCCAATGCCCAAGGTAAAGAGTCCCGACATAGATGCCAGAATAGTACTGCTTCCAACGCTGGTATAGGCCAAACTAGCATTGGTTGTGTAATTGGCGAAGAACCACAGGACACAAAACGCAAAGCTCAGCTTGATGGTCGCGGTCGTACTTAGCTTTGATGTTACATCAGTCTGCTGATCAGAAGTCCGTTGATCGCTTTCCATATGCGGATGATTGAACTATTTCAAGATGGGACCCCCAAATGTCGCCACATCAGTACAACGCTATTGGCCCCCGCGATAAAATGTGATCTACGTTACCTCTTGTCCATTGGGATGTTCTGGAAGTAATCTAGTATCAAATGATTTGTCAGCTCCCGTACCATTTGATGTAGCAGAAAAACATACTTGGTACGTTCGTCAGTCAGTGCTGTTTCCCTTTTTCGTCGAGTAAACAGTAATGGTACAAGATATAATGAGAACGTAGCCGTATTGAGATAGGTGAGAAGGAATGGTTTGTTATATTCTCGTTCGCCAAATATACTCTGGACACATGTAGTAGTTTAATTCCAACTGTTGAAACATGAACTTGTAAACCTACATTCATGGCGAAGGAAGATCCCACCCATATAAACACTACTGCTAGAAGTGCTAGTACGCCAGCAAAATAGCGTTTTCTCGACGACAGCTGTGACATGAGACAGTTAGAAGGGAAAGAGGGATAATGAAGTGTGTGACTGATCCATGGCGTTATATCAACGAATTTTTTTTTTTTTTTTGGGGGGAGGGTAGGACCGGGTTTTCGTTAACGGCCACGAGTTATAACTGTACCACAAGTACGAATGTCATGACGCATATTTCTTTTCTCTACACGGCAACCACGAATCAATGCATCGCATTCGATGCTAAGTCTAGTAAAGATTGTAAACCTGCCATTCGGATCAACATTCTTATCGAAACAGCCTCCAACAACCCTTAACCCTGTATTGTGTCACACGTGCAGAGTGCCGCAGCAAGTAAGACCTTGCAGCTGACCAACGTAAGAGAGCGCATACTATGGTTTGGATAATACACAAGGGTAGTTTCGGAATATCGATAGATGAGCTTTCCGGTTTTTCCCCCACCGATTGAGATAAATTTGCATAGATATATCTTCGAGGGACGTTTTGCCGTTGCATTTTTGAGCGAAAGCTTTGCTGTTTTCGGTAGTTATTGTTGCTCACCATACCTGTTAATGTTTCCGAAGGCATTGGGAGCTGTTTTCTATGCTGTTTTCATTTTCACATGTCTTTCATTCAACACATTGTTTTCCACCGAGAACTATTACGCTTTGACTGAGCTTGAGGATTGTCCTTGCAACGTGCGATTGAAAAATAAACAAAGCTGTAGATTAGTGCCGATGATATAGAAACATCGCGACGAGATTACTTCTTTTCCACCTTATAAAAACACCAAAATCTCCAGCCGCCGATCATTCACACCTTCGCAATCAAGCAACCGTCTAACAGCCAACAGATGGATGCTCCAAGCAGATTTCATGTTCGTCAAGCCAACGTTAATACCATAGCTCCTCCAAATCCTTGTTTAATCGAGAATCTGTCTAACAATACAAAAAAGTGCAGCAGCCTGGTCCAAACCGCTAGGACCAAGAATCCACCACAACATTGTCGACTATCAGAACCCTACTCTCCGATGATTTGCCTACTAAATCCGTCCAATTGCGGCCATGAAATCGAAGACAACGCTACAGATCGTGCCAACCAAACATCAGCCGCTGTGGTCAATATATTCACTTGACTAGAGGGATGTGTTAGATATGAAACGGTTTCGGAAATGCGATAAATGCATACCTTGGATAAAGCCAGTGTCATATTGAGTAGAAAAAGGTAGCAAAGGATAGAAGCGCCAAGCATACCAAGATACCCTTGAACCTTAATCAAACCATGATCCTGTGGGCTGGATCCACAGAATTTGCTGGTAATTGTTACGGCATGCATTTTTAGGACTTCTGTCCGGCGAGGCCAAGCATACATTTCCAGAATTCCGCGCACTCGTCAACTCTTGAGATGTGAGATGGCAATGACATGGTCTTCATGAATTTTACCTGTTGGTCTGGATAGTGTCCACTTTGGGTCAGTTACAGTCTGTGTATGTGTGTTACTGACTCTGCGAGGAGACAAATTTTGGAAATAGGGCGAATCTCGTAAACAATCAATAAACCGACTCGCCGCGTATCCACCTGTTAGACAGCAGAATGATCGCAGTACACAAAATGAACTACATCTAACGAAATAGAACGAACAGACAAACAAAAGTAGCTGCATCAAAAGGGATTCCGGTGGAGCACCACGCTGATTTGGCTTGGGTGAAGGAGTCGGGCATGCGGTGAGCTGTGATTTCTCTTTTCAAGGGATAACTGCTACAAAAAAAATTTTAAGCAGTAAGGCCATAGCGAAGAAATGAATGGATAGAAAAACAAAGGGAGCAAAAGCTCGAATGACAGAAAGACAAAGCTAGCGCGGTAGGTAAGCATGTTCACAGCGAACAAAAACGATAATAGACGGGTATAACTATAGCAAGGTACAAAACTTTTATAAAGGATATCGCACTTATAAATGGATTAATAGAGTGCCGACGATTGCTTGGGATGCTCTAAAATAGCTTACAAAAATTACATCCTTGCTCTAACTATTGATATTTTGCCACTATAACACGGTTGATGGATAGGACATGCTGATTGGTCCATTACTGAGCTGATGCACTAGCCTCGAGTGAAGCCGTATGAAGCTTTCCCTCCATCTCATTTTCCGTAGTTATCTTGCTCATTCGGTATCCTTTTACTTTTGTTTCATCGCTTGTATTCATTTGCTATGCAGCTTTTTTGTCGTCTCATTTGTCTTTACATAAAGCTGGAAGCAAACTCTGTTAGCAGCAGCGACAAATATTTCAAAGATTTCGTTTTTGCAACGAGCAAAGAGAAATATCGCCAGCATAGTTCTTGCTTGCCAGTCCAATCTAAATCACTGACTTGGTTTGTTAAATCGATCGTCCGTTTACGATGTATCCCTCCTAACAATTGCTTTTACCTTCAACCAGAATTCTCTCACCACAATTTTCAGGCTATATTGAAGTAAAAGAGCTATTTTAGTGCGACGTTTGTCTGGAGAAAGCGAATAATGAATTTAAATTGACGCGACACCAGGTCGAGATGTATATCTATATATATTGCAATTATGGGAAGCTAGTTTTTTTATGTTTTCTTTGTAAGAGAATTCATATCGAACAAGCTTAAAATAGCGTAGGCAGTTCACCATCTAAGCATATCTACTTTAAACTGAGCAGAAAGTAGGAGAAAAGAAAGTCAAGGAGCGGTAGTGTGAGTGATATGTACAAGAGGCGAGGGACACCGAAAAAGGAGGCATATTCCAGTATATTATTGTGGCGTTCACTGGAGCTAGAGTCGAGTGTAATTAGTCAGTGTTGCAAATGGATGGGCCAGTTCGGATATGTGAGCCGGTCTATGATCCGGAATACTTCGCAAACTGTTAGCCAATAGATAGGTTAGTTCGGGCGGGGAGTAGGTTCCGGACATGCGATGTCGGGCGCAGGATCACCAGAGGGACGTGTAGGCATCAGTGCGCGGACAAACAGTATGTAACACATTTGCTACTTAATCGGGAACCATTTGTACAGTTATGGCCAGGACTCTACGCTGAGCATCGACCAGAGGCACCGGCGGACACAAAAAGTAATTTTTTCAAAATTGGCAATAGCGGACATTGTTACCATTGGATTGTACGGTGCCCAGCTTTCTCTCCTTTCTGCCACGAGCGTTGTCTTTTGGTAAGATGAAGAGCCATGTATTTAAGTACATCATTTGTCTGCATACTTCTCTGATACATGAATGAACCACTCTTGTCTAGACCTATTAACGGTTGTCCCTAATTTCCTTTTTTACTTGCTTGGATTACTATTCTTTGCGCTCAACCCATTCTTTGCGCTGTGCCTAATCCTGGCTCTTCATCACGACGCTCTTTTACTTGATCAATGACCCTTGCGAAACGACTACCAATCTCACAGACAGATGATACATGGGGAAATAATCGACGTTATGGCGTTATCATTGACGCAGGCTCATCTGGATCCAGAATCTACGTGTATTCGTGGAAAGATCATGACCACATAAAGTCATCGAGTACGATTGAGCAACTGAAAGGCAAAATACCCATTGTAGAACGTGGCGATAAGGATGGGCTTAAATGGACGCGTAGAGAAGAACCAGGTAAAGAGGCGGGAAAACGGAGGGAAGAGGAAGGGAAAAGGACGGAGAACGATGATGTACCACTGGAAGTATAAATTATTATGCTAACTTAAAATTAAGGCATCTCGACCTACGGCAGCAGACCCGCCGAAGTGGGAGAGCATCTACAAGGGTTGTTGGATTTCGCGAAGGAAGTTGTACCGGAAGAAAGCCATCCGAAAACGCCCATTTATTTGATGGCCACTGCAGGCATGCGACTTTTACCGCCAGAGGAAAGCAAAGCAGTCCTTGAGGCAACATGCAAGTATATTCAAGATCGTTCCTCATTTTTTATGAGCAACTGTGGATCCCATATCCGAATTATTTCGGGAGAACGAGAAGGCATCTATGGCTGGGTGGCAATCAACTATCTCATGGGTGGGTTTGACAGTAGTATCCAAGCATCCATAGAAGCCGGGAACAACAAACCAGAACAGCACACATTTGGGTTTCTCGATATGGGTGGTGCCAGTACACAGATTGCATTCGAGCCAGAACAGCATGAGAAAGAAGAACACATGGACGACCTTGCAAAGGTATACTTGCACACGTTGGACGGACGATTGATGGAATATGACGTATTTGTGACAACATTTCTCGGTTACGGAAGCAACGAAGCGCGAAGAAGGTACCTCGAACAGCAACTAAGGGAGGCACACAGTGCTGTGGATGGGAATAAGGTGCTGAACGAGGATCATACGCTTCATCTGGATGATCCCTGTCTTCCTGTAAACCTGACTCTGACCGATTCGCTATCGACAAGTGTTCCTTTGACTTTACACGGTACTGGCTCCTTTAGTCAATGTCTTGAGAAAACTACGGCGTTACTTAATAAGGATGCAAAGTGCGTTCAAGAGCCTTGTTTATTCAATGGTGTCCATACCCCCAGTATTGACTGGTCTGTCAATAAGTTTGTTGGAATTTCGGAGTACTGGTATTCTTCGCACGATATTCTCGGCTTGGGTGGAGTGTACGATTTTGGAGAGTACGAGAAAAAGGCAACAAACTATTGCGGAAAGGATTGGGCCAAGATCATGGAAGAGCACAAAGACTTGGATGCAGTGGAGGTCGCACGGTACCAGTTACAGTGCTTCAAATCGGCATGGATTGTCAATGTCTTACATGATGGCATCAATGTCCCTCGCATAGTTGATCCTGGTGCGCCCAATAATAACCCTACAACTAACAAAGCACTGCTGGAACAGTCATTAGAAAGCGTAGAAGCAAAAAATTGGAACCCTCCTTTTCAGAGCATTAACACAATTAACGACATACAAGTTTCTTGGACTCTCGGCGCCATGGTACTGATTGTCTCTAAACAAATACCTCTGACGGACCGTGCGGATCAGTACAAGTCTCACGTTACCGACGATGAAACGCCTCATCAGTTACCTGACGGCGTTGAACCACCATCCTCCAAAGGGATCATGCCCGACCGTGAAACGGACGGTTTGTTTGAAAACATTTGGGCAGACGCTTCCCTAGCCTCCTTCGCATTCATGGCCATCACAATACTGTGCTTCCTATTTTTGTGGTGCCTTTACAGAAGAGTGCGCAGGAAAGACAGGGCAGATGACTATCGCCGAGTGGACTCTGGTGCCAATGGGGGAATTTTGGGAATGAGTTCGCTACCGGCCAGTCAGGGACGATATACACCGTACGCGTTCGCCAGTGGAGTAGCTGGTATGCTTTCACGATCTACACTTGGCTTGAGGTACTGGCTGTCTCGCCTTGTAAGAGGTCGAGGCACAGCCATGCCCCCAGCCATAGTAGAGATTGATACCCTATCTGAACAGACGACAAACGCTGGTGATAGCATGACTATTAGCATATCTTCGCCTACCACGAGAGCAACACTTCCACCGTCAACAAAATCACTTAGTGCAATATCCACAAAATACTGGAGCAAGAAGCGATACAGTGGTGATAGCCACGGTGCTGGCTTTCCTATGGGTAGTCCATTTGGAGCAGCAGAAGGATCAAGCGTTTTGCCATTCCGAACGTCCTCTGTTATCAATCTTGCTAATCGGAACGGAAGCTCTTCGAATCTTACGGCGCGAATTGGAAGCTCCACCAATCTGAGTGGTCTTGTACCGGAAAGCAGAGCGCCATCTCCGTTGGCTGGCGCAAGCACGGAGAGACCGGTTAGTATGCGAAGATCACGATCGCGAACTGGATTTGTGATTCACGAATTATCGGACGAGGACGAATACGCCGTAAGTGACCAGGCTGACACATTGAGCCCTATACCACAACCAGCAGCATCTGGTCATGCCTGGTTACCGGCTGGAGGCGCTAGTCCTCGAGGAAGTCCTCGAGGAAGCCTTGACGAAAGAAGGTCAAGGACGCCCAAAAGGGATCCTTGAGTTGTCCCAAATAAATATAGCGCATAATTTTTGATACAAACTGGTTTCTTTAAACAAAAACTTGCAGATAGTAGAATTTTATGATACCAGCACTAGTATGTTAGAGCTTTCTCCATATGTAACATTAGCTGAACATAGAGGTTTTTACAAGTGGCTTCGCGCTGTGTAAAAAGTTTAATTTGCACTGGTGAATAGGAACGTTTCACGTTTAACTTGAGGGCTGTTTGTATTGCTACGAAATTAATTGACTGATTTGATGAAATAACTATTGTAATATTAATAGCAGACGATTGTTCTCGGATAACCATACTTCGTCTGAAGTCGAAATGATCAAAGGAAGTGCCAGGAACCTTTTTGGTCGAAACTCCGATCATTGGACAAGCCACAGATCCGTTGAGGCATTGGATTAAAAAAAAAAAAGGCGCTCGACATTCGAGACAGACACAGCTACCACACGACAACATGTCAACAGTATTCAAGGCCGCCGAGCAAGCTGTCAAAGGCACTAATGAGAGTAAAGTCAAGGACAGACGAATCAATAAACAACGAGTGATGATCTTATCATCGCGCGGTATTACATATCGGTACGAACTTTTTTCATTGTTCATTCCATACACTTACCAATGCGTATTTTTCTTAGCCATCGCCACTTGCTCACTGATCTTACCGGAATGTTGCCTCATGCCAAGAAGGATGCCAAACTTGATACGAAATCGAATATTCGCATTCTGAACGAATTGGCTGATCTTAACAACTGTAACAATGCCATTTTCTTCGAGGTTCGCAAACGTCAAGATCTGTACCTGTGGATGTCAAAGACTCCTAATGGTCCCTCTGTTAAATTCCATTGTCAAAATTGTAAGTCATGTCTTTGGTGTAGTGCTTGGTGATCTGACCTGATCTTTCCTCTTAAAGTGCATACCATGGATGAGCTAAAAATGACCGGCAACTGTTTGAAGGGATCGCGACATGTTTTATCATTCGATGCAAATTTCGATTCTGCACCTCACTGGCAATTGTTGAAGGAATTGCTGTCACAAGTATTTAATGTACCCAAGGGTTCTCGACGATCAAAGCCTTTTGTCGATCACGTCTTGTCGTTCTCTATTGTGGATAACCGTATCTGGTTTAGAAACTATCAGGTAAGGAGTTTGGTTGTGGTAAAAGAGCTGGAACAGAAAAAGGTAAACCTTTACTATAGATTGTAGAGAAAAACGCACAGAACACACCTGGATATACGTCAATGGATAAAGATGACATCTCATTGGTGGAAATCGGCCCTCGTTTCTGTTTGACCGTCATCCGTATCTTTGATGGTTCTTTCGGTGGACCAACTGTTTTCGAAAACCCCGAATTTGTGCATCCCAACTTTGTAAGTACCTTTTTGGTGTAGTGATGCTGGTTTAATTAACATATGGTGTGCATAGATCCGTTCAGCTCTCCGCAAAGACAAGCTCAAGAAGTACCAAGTCCGACAGAAGGCACAGGAAAACCGCAAGATGCGAATCAAGGACGCAGAGGGAGAGGAGACGGAACTCAGCGATAAGAGAGTGTTCCAATAAATTATGCAACGAAAAGCAACATAGATGTATTTACTTTGTGTACGTGTATACATTAGTGGCTTGATCGCTGGTATTTGCTATTTTGCTCGGCAGTAATGATTCTAATGGAATGAGGGATGGTTTTGGATATGAATAAAGTTACGTGGGGTCCTGTTACACGCAAGAGCAACACTCGTGATGCAAACAAGTTTTCCCCTACTTCAATTCTTTTCGTCATTTAATATACATTTATTTTTCATGAATGAAGTAAAGAATGAGGTCGCTATCTAAATGACTGGGCTCTGTCTTCAGTCCGTCACTGACCCCCAACCCGAAGGATCACAAAGCACCAGGCAACACGATTATTTAGGCACTGTGGAAGGATGCCGGAATTCGGCAACAAACTTGGCAAGTTATCGGGGATGTACTTGTAGAAAGTTCGAACATTAATCTAAGAAGAGCTAATTTAGTGTTGCTCTGTCCGAAATAGTCGATGCACTCAACCCGGATGACAAAGTCGATATCGTACAAATAAATGGCTGAGGTCGCCATTGCGTGACAAAATCCATTTGGTAGGTGATAACAACAGAACAGACAACGTCCTTGACGAGAGTGTCAAGGTAAGAAGGGTAAACGCCAGGTAGAATAGTTTTTCCTTAAAAATAGAGCTGCAAGAAGCCGAGAATACCAGCACAAGCTCTGGGAGCTGCACCGACAAGCCCATTGTTACACGGAATGATTGAGAATCCGTTATTGAGGTTTCCTCCAATGAACGCAAAATAAAGACATGTGATCGAAGCAAAAAATTGCATCAAAGGTGGGCACCATGATTCAATTCAACATTGGCAGCAGCTCATGCAATCCGGGTAATTTGTTTCCGGCTGATATGATGGATACTAGGACAGGATGCTCGGACCTACATGTAGAACAGATGCCCATAGTTGGTTTTTTGAAAGTTCGTGAGACGTTCTGTGCAAGGTGGGTTGTCTTTGTACCCAAGTGCCATAGAGAATTTTGAGGGATTTTTATCCGAGCACGTTATGGTTTTTTTTTTCTTAACTATAGTTAATTCTTAAATCGTTAGTAGAGAGAGCTGAAATATCTATCATTAGTAATATCTGGCTCAGTTAGCTGACGAAACTATGTTGATATCCTGTTAGTAGCTCTATTGCAAGATTAATTTGTACTAAACCATTGAACAAATATAGTTACCTCGACCCTACCTTCACGAAGAAAATAGAATCAGAATACAGATTGTGAACCCTGGAATATGTCTTCCGGATGTACAGTATCAGTTGAGCATTTTTTAAGTTATAGACACTTGTTGAGAATACGTGACAGTTGCGGGTACTCGCTATACTTATGGATGTCAAAACATAGCATCTACTTCCTTGTGAGTAGATGGTATAGTCTTTCGACTCTATCTATTGTGATAATTTGTTTTTAACCTTCTTTGCCGCTATCACTAGTCTTACACTGGGATAATAATAAAATGTACATAGTTTACTATTATCTGGGAGCTCTATTGACCTTTTGAAAATTACGTTGGTACATGTGAGCTTGCGTCGGTAGAGCCAACTTTTGAGCGTAAATCGGCAACATCCATTTTGGGAAAATGTGATATAGCGTTATTTTTTAAAACTACGACATCCACTTCCATGGGATTAAAAAGCGTGCACACTGTAGTACAGTGGTCAACGAAATGAAGACACAAGGTGTGGCTTCCATATTCTGGAGCAGAATATTTTCTGACAAGCTCTTACCCTGAAGAGCGATAGACCAAGGACAATGAATTACAAGTATAGCAGAACAAGGCATCAGCGACACATTATGATATTTTTTTTTATTTTAAGCAGCATCCGCGAATAAAACAACCGTTGACTGAAAGTGACCAATATGACATCTCATGTCTTTGTCAATTATTGCATTTTCAATTGATATAGCAACCTAATGGGTTCTTGACAAGTGAAAGAGAAACATTCAGGGCAAAGCATTAGTCGACATAGCAGTAAAGTGGTTTCTATGGGTCATCCGATGTCTGGAGGTAGGGAGGCTAGGGTGCATTGACACAGCTGATCAAGCACCACTCTAGGAACAATCTAAAGTTGGCACAAATGCAGAAGTTGATTTGTTGCTAACTCCTTTTGGCCTTTACTGTCTTTCCGATCCTGTTTGTTCGCATGCGATGATTTTTAGGGGGTTCTCGTCACTAGAGTTAAATAAATCACCGTTATCATGGGACGATGAATCGAGATTGCAAGGTAACATAAATCATCACACGACGCGCACAAAAGGGATTTGCGAATATTTCGAAGTAGATGACGGAAGCGATTCGATCCGGGTTTGGAAAGAAGCAAAGTTTTGTATCAGTACCAATAGGCTTTGCTACGGGAAACCCTTTTTTGAATATCGCTGTGCTTCATAGGTACTTTCGGCTTCGTACGACGTGCACTAAGCGGTTGCCTTTTATTTTGAACTTTAAGCCGTAGAAATAAGGCTCATAGCCACATTCGCATCTTCCGTTTGAGAGATGCACGTTCCATCTTTGTTTCCTTACAATCCCCTAGCGGTCGGATTTTGGATTGACGTCTTACTTTAATTAGGCAGCACGTGTAAAAGTCTAATAACTTTTGTAGCAGGTATTTAGTTTTCGGCAAGAAATGGCAACATACCCTATCATTAAGTTCTGGTTACACGATAGACCAAAACGTAAAAAGTGGAGACGATGCGCATCGTATTACCAAAGTTTGGAAGCAGTTTTGCAATTCTTACTTTGTACTTGGAAAATCCCAGACACCCTTGTTGCGTATATGTAGGTTTGCTCCTGGTGAACGTGGTATGGGGCGTTTGACTAGTTGCTTTGGTAAACTTGGCTCCGCCTTTGACCCTGCTTCTCTTTTCCCACAGCATTGGTGTGATGCGATATACTGCATATCCATGACAATGTCTGGCCGATCTGGGATATTAATAGTACTATATATGGAATCAGGGGCTTTCAGTTTGTCTTGCCGACAAGATCGGTGGCTTTACTCAGCACTTTCTGCTTAATTTTCTATTACTCTGAACTCTTGATCGAACGATTTCTAGAGATACAGTGTCAAATGAATAGTATAATGACGTTTCCTCATTTTATATGTAGCAGAGCCACTCTTCCCTAGCGTGCTGGGTAGGCAACCGTTTGCAAAAGCAGTTGTTCTTTTGTAGATACAACAGCACAGATCAATAAAGTTCGTATTTGCATTTTTGTACATTCTACGAGCTAGTGAGTGAAAAAGCCTTGATGTTTCATGCGCTGCACTAAATTCGCCGGAGACTTGGACGAAATGAAATTGATTGTACATTGTGTTTCAAATGCTAGGCCGTATGTGCCTATGAAAGTAGATTGGTCTTCTGCAATCTCAGTTGCACTGGAACACTCTGAACAATTGTTGTTGTCATATAATAAACTACACATGACTTTTATACCAATAGTGTCTATTCATTGCGCCTTTCTTCACACTGTCTGTGTTCATACGAGTAAATTGACTACGTTTATACTAGGCCACAGTGAAAAGGCACGACGATCGCAGGTTGGGAGGCTTTGAAACACAAACAAACACAGCAAAGTGGTATATTTAAGATTTAATACATGCCATAAGAGATGCTTCTAAACTATCCAGGATTCAATCTGTTTGTGATTGAATGCTATAGACAGTTCTATTTTTTTTTTTTTTTCAGTTACAAGTTTGAACCAAGATTTGCAGTGTTGTACAGCAGGATCTACTTAATATCTGTAGGTGATAGAATTTAGAAAGGTAGAACCGAGTGGTAGGCATCTATAGCCTTTGCTGTGTTGTCCTGGTTTCATGCACTGGACAATCTGTCGTGGCGATCATGCGTGAGACGTGACTGCTTCTGCTTCGAAGCTGTCGTTGGGGCGTTTGTTGGTTCTCTTTTCAGGACATCGTACATAATGAGCAAAGGGGCGGCCGATCGATCAGCGTCGTTAAAGGAGATCTTGGAACGTTCCAAGTTGTTGACAAATCAGATACTTCAACAGGAACTTCCTTCAATCGAACGAGGACTCGAGCAGATCGATATACAATCAAGCAAGCTTACTTCTAAAACGACGCCACATGAGGATAATGGAGATAACAGAGCGTAAGATTTACTCGTTGCAAATACCATCTCATGTGGCATTGTAGGCTTTACTTCCTTGCGCAAGGTGGTGTGAACTCGCAGGTTCTGATGCGCGATCTTGGAACGATTCATATTGGTACACAGCCCGAGCACAGACAACCTATTCAAGATACTGACGTTGAGGTAAACGACGTGTAGTTAAAGGCGAAAATGGTATTAAAAAAGACGCGATTGCTGTAGGGTTACTTTGAGCAACGGCGATCTCAGACAGTTATCGAAGTAGTGCAAAACAAAAAAGAAGAGGTAATCTAACATCAGTACAACGGTGGCTCATGATGCACTGTTCTATATAGATTATGCAGGACACAGAGAATCAATTTGACAAAAGCGTAAACAGCACTTGGACAGGTATTAAATCATCGCTATGCGAAGCACGAGGCGAAGATTCGAGTGATGTAGACTCGTCCTTTATCAAGATAGCAAAATCTCATTTCGACCTGACGCGACTGCCTCGTCGAGATTAAGAAATTAACATCCGATGTTCTATATGTACAAAGCAAAATCAATACTATAAAATCGATGGCTATTGTCGAGACGAGCGAGAATGGCATGATCGGTAGCATTTTTCGGCGACTTTGGAGTTTTAAATATCAACCACGTGTAAAAGATGGTCGTTCTACGTGCCATAGTATAAACAAGAGATCAGCCAACATTTTTCTTCGCGGAGTGAAGTTTGGGTGCCACCATTTACTGATCTTTCGGTCCATGAAATATTGCCCTAGAGTTTTCCAGATAGTCATACTATTACCCAGATAGATGACGGAAATTCTATCTACGATCCGCGCTAGGTAGTGGCGGTCAGAGTCTAATCTTCCATATTTCGTTGATTAGCCGATCGTAGTTATTGAAACTGAGATCAGAAAATAGAGTCATATCCGAAGCAGACGGATGATTGACAGGTGCACATTGCATCATTCATTGAACGTCATTTCACGTTCTCTGATTTATGCGGTGACTAATTGTGCGTATGCATTGTGGTAATGGGAGCAATGCATCGCTGGATGTTTGTATTAAATTCATGTAAGCGCACCATGTATTACTGCAAGTACGGAATCCTTAGGAAGTCATATCGGACTTAAACTCGGGAAAAGAAGTGATTCTCACAGGGATTAACGGAGTATTGGCAAGCGTAGGAAATCATCCGCTGGGGTACATTTCATTTATGACGCGGATCCACTCGATGGGATGCCTGCATTGCAGCAGGTGTAAGTATCTTCTGAACCTGCACATAGCATGAAGTCATGGAGATCACCGTGAGAATTAGATTCAAAAGACGAACAGCTCATGCATCCGTATAACTAGGCACTTTTGAGGGTAAAAGCTGCAAAGGCAATCGCTTGAATGAATTTAAACATATATTCTTTGTGTTGATTCATGCGTATACTAAAAGGGGAAGGGCACATGTTCAACTCTTCAAAGCAGACCCTTATCACAAGGGTTAGAGAGGCTAGTGAAACTCTGTCTTGAGTAGTTGTGAGGATTCTGTTTATTCTCCTTTTCTTCAGTGTGATCAAGTTCCAAGTGAAGAAAAAAAAAAAAACAACCTCCCTTGAAAGGAGCCTAAGTAGACTGCACAGAGGGGTTGCAAAAGTATTAGAGCTTCTGCGCGAACTTTAATTTATTTGTATACTATCTTTATTCATTTTCTACTTTTTTTTTTATGTTCGCTCTGCCAGGTTTTACCTGTAATGCTGTTTCTAACGATACAGTACAAGCCATTGCCCCATCACACAACATCAATGGAAGGCGCCAACGTATGGTCTATCCATCAGTTCAATACGATCGACGTTGAAGCGCGTTTTTATCACAACATTGTAGAAAAATAAATAGGTAAGGCAAGTATCTTGTTATAGAGAAACATAATGCAGCAGCGCGTTACAGCATCCAAGCTTGTACAAGAACAGTCAGCGAGCATAAAGTTTTGACGCGTATTCAATTTAGAACTGCATGCAAAATGGCGTTCATTAGTCAAAACACCGAGAGAACAATGATTTCTAAAAACAAAACAAAACAAGAATTGCATCAGGTTATCTATGCAGAAAACTACTGACAGAGATGACATCCCCATATGAGAAGTCACGAGAAAAAAGTAGATCGGTGTAAGTATTATTCTTCAAAGTTACTCTTGTGTAGATCTTATGTTATAGTGACAGCGAGGGAAACTAAATAAATGGTAACAGTCTATATATGCATATACACAGTAAAGATTTGATTACATTGATTTTACAGTTATGAAAAATGTAACACATATTCGTGAAATTGGTAGTAAGCACATGGTTTTGAACAATGTCCGTTATGGTAGGATCAGCGGACATTGGGCTGGATATGAAAACTAACAGTTGACAGTTGTTGCCGCCGCTGTGCCGAAAGCTAATGGTAAATTTTTTTTGACAGCACTTTATTATTTCTCCGACGAGGAAAAAAGGAATCTGGTTAAGAATGACTATGATTGCGGATATTAGATATAGCACGGACAGTTAACAGTTGGTATATGAGAAGGTAAGGTTTCCCAAGATATCCCTTAATTTCCCTGCATGGATTATAAGTTATGGGAAAGAAAAAAAACTGTATGCAAAAAAAAAAAAAAAAAAGGTGAAATTAATGGTGAATCTCGCCACGTTGAATACAGAAAACATGTTTAAAACTCTTTAATAAACATGATCCACCTGCTGGGATCAACTCTATCGTATCACGAAATAAGTGAAACGTGGGGAAAGGGAGAGGAGGATGAAAGGAATATTTTCTTTCTTTTTTTATTTTTATTTTTTATTTTTATTAAAGGAGCATAAATAACTAGATGAATAAGGGAGATACAGAAAGAAGAGGCTAAGCAAGTATTACTGGACTAACTCTATAGGCAAAAAAGATTTTGCGACAAGCCGACCCACCACACAAAAAGTCCCTCCGCCCTTTCCACCTTTCTTTTTCTTCAATCGCTTTACAATGTCGAATTCCGGCTCCTCTGGTTCCTTTGCCGATTCGACTACTTTTCGTATGACCGGTGATGTTCTACAAATCCCTGGTTATCATTTCAAAGCATCTCCTACACCAAGTTTAGCTCATGGTGAAAATGTCGACATCATTCATGGCTATAGGTACTTATTCACCCCCTCTTTCGTATCTTATACTTGTACCTCTTATGTCCAACCCCCCCTTTTTTTCTCTCTTAACTTTTCTTGTCAGCTGATAATTAATTTAGAATATCAGACAAAATACCAGTCATTGCAAAACTTTCTCCAACCTCTTTGAGACTCGAACGCGAGTTTCATATTATGCAACGTCTTCATCATTTAACAGATGGTTCCTCCTTTTTAGGTATATATCACGATTTGACCCTCTTCCTCATTAAATTTGCCTATTTTTTTTTTTAGTACAACCTTTAGACTATATTAATTTACCAAGTGGTTTAACTGTCGCGATATACGGAGATGAAGGTCAAAGGTGAAAGGAAAAAAAAAAAAAAGGAATTTTAGCATTGAAATTTTTTTTAACATTTTCAATAGTAAACTACCATCTTCAGGAGTAAACCATAATGAAGATACCTATGATCAATTCCTTTTAGAATCCAGACTAGGTTACTGTCTCCATGCACGCAGCGAGGCAGGCAAACCTCGTTTAGATCATTTATTTCCCGATACCACCTACGATCTCGGCACTTTCCTTCGTTTCGCTATCAAATGTACCGATTGTCTCGAATTCATTCACCGCAACAATATCGTCCATGGCGAAATTAGACTATCAGCATTTCAATGGTCTGGTGACGATGTGAGCAACGTCAAATTATGGAATTTTGGTTCCGGCACAAAATCTCTCGAAACATATCTAACGAGCGAAGGTTGGCGTAAAACCGTCAACAGCAATATTTCCATGGATATGTTACGAAATCTATTGGTGTATATGAGCCCTGAACAGACTGGCCGTACAACCTATGTTCCAGATCACCGATCGGATATTTATTCGCTGGGAATTGTTTTTTTCGTATTACTCACAGGACGTAACCCGTTTGATGGTGGCCCCTTGGATATTTTAAACGGCATTCTCAGTAAAAAGCTCCCCCTGGTTAGCGAAATTCAACTAAACGTATCCGAAGTGATCGCAAGAATTATTGAAAAAATGGTAGCCAAGGTAAAGAAAGAAAAGGAAGAAAAAGGAGAAAACAAATGGCCAGCGGAAGACGGGACGGTACGGAGAACATTCCCGGTTAACCATTCTACTAGTCTCCCGACGATCGATACAATAGCGCATATGGTGTGAGAGCCGATCTTAAACAATGCTTGAATCAGCTGACAAGTACTAACAACACCTCATCGGAGGTACGTGAATTGTGGCTAGAGTCCTTCTTAAAAAAAGAAAAAATAGTCCATCGTTCCATTCCCTCTCGCCCAGTATGACATTGCATCTGTATTCATTCTTCCAAAACAAATCTATGGTCGACAAAGTATTATTGCAGAAATGACCTGCATCATTGAACACGTCGCTGCTACTTTTAAATCATCTATATACCGCCGTGAACGACCTTATGTACATTCTATCATACCTTCTAATGAAACTCAGACAAACAGCACAACTACCCCTGATACCGCCAGCGATTTATCAACCGCAGAGATCATTGGCGGCTTAGGAGGAAAATCAGTCGCCTCACCAAGCTATTGTAGCGGACTAGATGGAAGCGACGGATCCAGTGGAAATAGCAGAGTCCTAAATCAAAAAAAGCCGGGGGTTGAGGTCATTGCTGTTTATGGCCCTGGTGGTATCGGTAGGTCATAAAAGAACACACTGATATCAATGACATAGCCATATCCTGATGCCACTGTAGGCAAATCCACTCTACTGAGTGCTGTACAAAACGTCGCTAGACAAAATGGGTAAGTAAGCTACACAGGAAAGAAATAATAAGTTCATGACCACCGCAGATACGTCGCGGCAACTAAATTTGATTCCCGGCAAAAGATACCCTACGGCTGCATTCTGCGCTCCCTTTCACAAATTCTGCAACAAATCTTATCAGAATCCGAAGAGGAAATCGACCTTTTCTACGACCACCTGAAAGATTCTCTGGGGGCCCAGTTCTGCAACATCGAGCTGCTGGCCAACTTAGTACCCGAGTTAAAGCCCTTACTAGAAACACCCGTTTGTCAACTAGGGGAGCAGCTCGAAGCAATTCATCTGGATAACGTTGAAACACGATGTCGGTTTCATACGCTGTTTGTACAAGTATTTCGTGCCCTCTCCCACTGGCGCATGGTGACTTTGGTAAGCTATTTCCCCATATAAACGATAGTTTTATTTACGTCTGTGAAACGTTCCCTAGTTTTTGGATGATCTGCAACAAGCAGGTACCATCAGACTGCGTACATATTTGTTTATATTTTGAAAACTTTGTTTAGATGAGCCTTCGCTGGAGCTGATCCAATCGCTAATCATCTCCCGAGTCAACATACTCCTCCTTCTCACCTATCGCGACCAAGAAGTGACCGACAAACTAATCGGCATCCTGGAAAATGAATCGGCCAACGTACATCTCATGAAAATCGACCCCTTTGACTTTGAATCGTTGATGGAGTACATCAGTGCCGCATTGCATCGCCGATCGGACGAAGATCGGGCCATCATTGTTCCTCTTACGGAAATTGTTTACAAAAAAACACTAGGCAATGCCTTTTATGTCGCCCAAGTGCTCATGACACTGGAAAAAAAGAAGCTCATTTTCTTCAACTGGGAGAAAAACGAATGGGACTACAACCTGAAGGAAGTCCAGCACGTGCTCATGTCACCCGATAACAATGAAAATGAATGCGTCGATATTGGATTTCTTGTAAGCCGATTGCAAGAATTGCCAATGGATGGCCAGCGTCTGCTCAAATGGGCATCGTTTGTAGGCGACACCTTTTCGTGGAGTACCGTGAAATACCTGATGCTGAACTCCGACACCGAATCCGACATGTCTGGCAGCGACACAACGTCAGAGCGAGGCGACAATGACTCCATCATACAGTCGCTGCACCCATTGATCAAGTTTTCACACACCGTCTTTGGCAAAAAGTCAAGGAAAAAGACGCCTTCTTCTGCAGTGACAAGAGACCCCATCAATGGTCTCCAGGCCGCGCTACAAGAAGGTTACATTGTTCCACTCGAGAGCGACGAGTTTAAATGGAGCCATGATCGCTATTCACAGGCTGCCATGGAGCTTGCAGACCCAAAGACGCGAGAGAAGATCCATTTTCGAATTGCCCAATACCTGATGCATGGCATGTGTTCATCTCATCGTGAAAGAAGGAAATGTTGCTAACCTCAGCAAATAGAAGAGCATTGTGACAACTTCCTCGTGGCTGACCACTTGCTCAAGTGCATGGGCCTTGTCCTTGACGTCAAGGATAAGGAGGAATACCAGTCCATCCTGATCGACGCGGGTAACAAGGGCCGATCTTCCGGCGCCCACGTCATGGCCTTCTCCTATTACATGGCGGCAATCCAGCTTTCCAACAGGAACCACTGGTTCGGAGACACCTATGAACGGACACATCAACTGTTTACCAACGCTGTCGCCTTGAGTTTTGTCGTCGGCGAGTACGAAAAGACAGAATGGCTGCTAAAGGAAATTTTCCAGCACACCAACGACCCGTTGGAACGCCTCACCGCCCATCGTGTTCAGTTCCGGTACTATTTAGCCTGCCAAATGCACGATGCGGCTCATGAAACGCTCCATCGATGCCTTGGCGAATTTGGATTCCACCTGTCGGCCACCATTACCGCCGAAGAACTCGATCAAGAATTTGACCAAGTGACCAGTATGATCAAAACAATGGGATTCGATGCCGTCCCCAAACTGGGGCCATGCGAAGATACAAAGCTCAAAGCCATTATCTCCGTCCTTGAAGAACTGTAAGTGAACGCTTTATTGCGAAAGTCTAAACAAATCAATCTGTCTGTGTAGCTGTACTGTCCACTACTGGCTGGGAAGGCAAACGGAAATGTTCTATATGGCCTGCCGAATTGCTCATTTGTCTCTCACAGAAGGTATGACGCAAGTGTCTGGCGTAGGCTTTGTGTTTATGGGCCTATGTGCCGTGGAAAGGTTTCAGATGTACCATTATGGCGAGGTAAGCGAAGGGAGAGGCCGTGTGGTCGAGTGACTGACTTGCCTCTCTCAGGAACTTGGCGCAGCCGGTGTAGCCGTCAGCGAGCAGTACGGAAACAATAACGACAAAGGGCGATGCATCTTCCTTTACACGGCATTTCTGCTGATGTGGAAGCATCACTTACGGGAGGCATTAGCACGAGATAAGGCAGCACTTGATCTCCTTGTATCTGCAGGCGACCGCATTTATGCATCGTACGCACAATTGCACATGGTCATTGACATGTTTTTCTGCGGCCCCAGTTTGTCTGACACGCTGCAAACGGCAGAGCTGTGTTACGAAGAGATACATGCATGGTGCACGTCACTTGATACTGGAATGCTGACCATGTGTGTTATCCGCAGTATTAAGGCATTGCAGAACTATGCCTTTAGTAGAAATCCGCAGGCTATATTTGATGGCGAAGACGGTTACAACGACGCTAACTTTGTTCTGCAGAGTAGCAAGGAGAGCGACAATCCGGATGTCCTGATGAATTGGTACGAGTCCTACCGGATGGTCCCTCTCGTTCTGTACGGCCACTACGAACATGCCATCGAGCTGGGCTATCTCTGCATTGCAGGCATACACAACCATCCATGCCACCGCCACACGCGTATGATGCTTGCCCTCCATTCGCTTGCGATTTTCGAGAAATTGCACAGCAACCAAGTCACAGACGAGGAGCGCAAGACGCTTTTGGATAGGGTCCATGAGAATCAAGAGCTGCTGCGCCCATGGAAGGTCTATTCCCGCGTCAATTACATACAGTGGTACACACTGATTGAGGCTGAGCTGGCCTCACTCAAAAGCGATGTCATGACCGCGGCGAGACTGTACGAGGAGGCAATCAACCACGCCCGCGAAGGGCAGTGGCCATTGGAGCTCAGTATCATGCATGAACGTGCCGGAACGTTTTACGAGCGAAATGGCATGCGCAACGTTGCCTATGGACTTATAAAGAAGGTAGGTCCACCGACTTGACCATACGGAGTTCCAACGTATATGCATTAGTCTATCAAGTTGTATTCCAACCATGGAGCCTATGGCGTCGCACAACACCTGGGTGTGAAATTCGGCGACCTCTTGAACTCGTACGACGATGATCGGCAAGAAATGCTGGATAACGGTGTTCAGACGGATCCATTTCCCTTTATGAATCCCCAGGGAACCTGGAGCACCTCGTCGTTCGGCAAGGTGAATGCCATCAACGAGCCCTACGTTTCCGACACGATTCCCGCCGTAACCACCGAGCAAACACTGATGACGCTGGACATCGTAAGACGTGGAAAGACCAAACCCCGGTTTTTTTTTTTGCTAACGCTCTCAATAGCTTGATATGGCATCGATCCTCAAAAGTTCCCAGGTCATGTCATCGGAGGTGAAATTCAACAACCTGTTGCCAGCAATGATTACCATTATTTTGGAAAATTCCGGAGCTGACTTTGTTGCGGTTGCAACAAAGGAGGAAAAGTTCGGTATATCCGCAATAGGAAGCCAGCAGGAAGGTTCCATGACCTTTGACAATCCGAGAATCCTGTCGGAAGATGACGATCTCGTCTCCAGCAGAATTATCCACCACACTATCCACACCGTCGAAAGCATATTCATTCAAAACGTCGAGCAGGATACACGCTTTGCCGTCGGCCCCTGGTTCAAACGCGTTGGCAGCAAGTCTGTTATCTGCATGCCCATTGTCCACACAAGCACCGTCATGGGATGTCTCTTTATCGAAGGCTCCCCCGGCATCTTCACACAGCGCCATATCACCGTCCTGAGCCTTCTGTGCCAGCAGATGGGCATTTCCATTGCCAATGCCTACCTGTTCAAATCGCTCCAACGCGCCACGATGAAAAACGAGAGGTACATTTAGCTTTGTCAAACGTTGTACTCATTTTCTAGGATGATCGAGACACAAAAACAGGCGCTTAGCGACGCTCGCGCGAGTAAAGAAGCGGCTGTGCGTGCTACGCGTCTGCGTGAAATCTTCCTGGCGAACATGAGCCATGAAATCCGAACACCGTTCTCCGGCTTCTACGGCATGATCTCGCTGCTAGCTGAAACAAAGTAAGTTGTCATGCCCCACAGCGGAAAGCCTGACACATCCGTAGGCTTGACCAGGAACAGCGCGACTTGGTGAGAACCGCAAAAGAATCCTGCGAGATCCTGCTGCAAATCATTGACGATCTGCTCAACTTCTCGAAACTGCAAGCTGGAAAAGTGATCTTGGACCTAGCGCCTGTCGTGGTCGAGGATACCATTGCTGACGTTGTTGAGATGTTGATTGCTATGGCGATTCAGAAACGAATCAATGTGACCTACAAGGTCAGTCCAGACGTACCTCCGGTGGTCTTGGCCGATGTGAGCCGCTTACGACAGTACGTATCGCATTTGTCTCTCTTTTTCGCTTCATGTCTAACGTTGACCTAGGATTATTGCCAATCTTCTCGGGAATGCGATCAAGGTACAACTCCCTGTTCCCGTTGCATGCTGTCTTAACCTTTGTTTTGTGAACTGCAGTTTACGCACGCAGAGGGTCAAATCTCCCTTCTTTGTTCTGTCGACAAAGACAAGCCTGTCGATGATTCCAACGACCAGGTCCACTTACTCTTTCAGGTCATCGACAATGGTATTGGTATCAGCGACGATCAACGCAAAGTTCTCTTTGTACCCTTCTCGCAAGTCGACGGCAGTACCACGTAATGGTTGCTCTTGAAACAAAAGAGAGATGATTGACAGTTTTTGTTTAGGCGAAAATACGGTGGTACTGGACTTGGCCTGTCGATTTGTTTGCAGTTGGTGCAGCTCATGTCTGGCACGATTGACGTATCAAGTCGCCCTGGCGAAGGCTCCAACTTCCATTTTACAATCAAGGTTTCCAAGGTGTATGAGACGGCCAAGGTGCTGAAACAGCCCAGCTGGCATCAAGAAAACGAAGACCTGCTACGTGTTATAGGAGAAATCAATATGCTTGTTGTGGGTAAACACACGACAACCACAGATATGATTCGTGAGCTCGTTCCCGGAAAGCACGTCGACAACGTATGCTCTGCTAGCGCAATGACAGCACACCTTGAAGCGCGACAATACGACGTGATTATCATGGGGCTGTTGTTGCCGGAGGAATTTGAAGATCTGTGGCTTGATTGTTTGGCGACAAACCGAATTAATCATGCCGCCATCATTATCATGCATTATCCTAGTGGGTCTATGCGTAATCTACAACGAAGTCACTGGGTCGAGTCTGTTTCCAGTCTATTCCCACCAAATAAGGTGGTGCGCTTGGCGGTACCTCTGCGTCGACTAAAGCTGCTGCGAACAGTAGCCGACATGTTAAATCGCGAGCTGCCGAAACCAACCAAGGTGAAAAAGGCGCTCAAAGGCAACACCGCCACAGAAGAAGAGCGAGAGAGATTTAGCCAGTTGCATATCCTCGTGGCAGAAGGTAAAATGGAAGAAGAAAGAGAAGGTAACTCAGCCGTCTCTTCTAGATAATCCGGTTGCGCAGAAATTGCTCTACAAACAGCTGATTCGCTTTGGGTTCCGGGTCAAGTGCGCCAACAACGGGCTTGAAGCAGTGGAAGCTTGGTCATCCCAGCCTCCTGGACACTTTGTCATGGCGTTCTTTGACCACCACATGCCAAAGGTAGGTGACGGGGACGCAGCCAGTCTACTCACGCGCTCTTTTAGTGTGATGGCGTGGAAGCCACAAAACGAATACGTGAACTAGAGCGTAAAGAAGAGCGGTCAGAACCTCTTCCTATTGTGGCACTGACAGCCGATGTACAAGAAAGCGCACGAAAGATTTGTATTACCGCGGGCATGGACGGGTAAAACGCGCTCCATAACGTACCCCCTATTTTACTAATCAGACAATTGATTAGGTATCTGACCAAACCTCTGAATGCGACAGTGCTTGTAGAAACGCTGCGGACTTACTGCGTATAGTGATTATTTATTAATTATTTACTGTCATAACAACATTTGTATACCATTAGCATGATATTCATAAATACATATTATCTTTTTTCTTTTCCACTTTTCCTAAACCATAGAACAAGAGAAATAAATAAAACGGGAGAGGAGAGCAAAAGCTTTGCAAAGCATGGCGGCAGCGAGCTAGTGGGTGGGTGCGGCTAATTGTTCTGCCGCAGGAGGGGCGGGTGGCTCAAGTCACGCCGTCGCTCTGCCTCGGGCGAATCGCTTAACCAACACCGCAGGGCATACACGCAGAGGTCCTTTCTCTGTCCTTTAAGCCATGGTACGTTTCAGAACCCTGGATGGACGATTTACATCGATGGATGGATGGATGGATGGATGACTGATGCGTATATCCCTTTTAGCCTACCAGATTGCACCACAACAGAAAGAAGCGTGGACACGTCTCCGCCGGTCACGGTCGTGTTGGTAATGCAGCGAACAACTAGTCGGCAGTACGAGTCTAAATGTCAGTTTAGGCAAGCATAGAAAGCATCCTGGTGGTCGTGGTCTTGCTGGTGGTCAGCACCACCACCGTATCAACATGGACAAGTACCATCCTGGTTACTTCGGTAAGGTCGGTATGCGCCATTTCCACTTGAAGCGCAACCAGCAATGGCGCCCTGTTGTCAACCTTGACCAGATCTGGTCTTTGGCCGGTGAAGGTGTCCGTGAGAAGTACAAGAACACCGAGAAGGTCCCCGTTGTCGATGCCCTCCAGAACGGCTACGGCAAGGTCTTGGCCAAGGGTAACGTTGGCCAGCCCGTCATTGTCCGCACCCGCTTCGTGTCTCGTCGCGCTGAGGAGAAGATCAAGGCTGCCGGTGGTGGTAAGTCCCATGAATGGCATTCTTTGTGTGTATACTCATGTCTTTTGATAGTTGTCGAGCTCATTGCTTAAACGCATTCACAAATAAAAAAACAAAATTGACGACAACACGTTTCTTCTTTGTTTGGAATACTGAAGATGGATGATGATGGTACCCACGCCCCACGTCCCAGAGATGAGTCCAATACAAGCGATGCTTTGCACAAACGTCATGCTTCGTTTTTTTTAAGTGATAATGGGACATTCAGCGTATGGATACGTTTGCCTCTCTTGATTTTTTGTTTCTTTTTCGTTGCGAAAGGATTATCAGAGTGCACCGTTCACAGACCATCTTTTATATATGCTGTTAAGAGACACCCGTGATAGCTTACAGAACGACTTGATCTTGCTCGTCTGATGTTTGGGAAGGTCAAAAATAGTCTCTATGACACTGCTTTCGCCATTATGCTTTTTCCATGATCGTTTGGTTGAGCATTTTAAAACAGCGTTATGGAAGAGACTGTCAATCACCGCAACGTCTGCATAATAACAGCAGCAGAAAGAAATAAAGTCTTGACCTGACTTCAACGCTTATCGGCCAGCATCGATCTTAATCCAGTTGGCTGATACACAGAATATTTACTTTGCTATCGATGAAGAATTTAGTGATGGCAAAGCCAGATAAGAAGGTGATATATAGATAGATAGGCAGCCACCAAAGGCGGGATGGCGTTTTATTCATATGCTTTCAAGATTTCATGTCAAAAGATGTAAACAAACAGCATTCAGGAGGAAGCGCATGTCATATCTGCTATGGTATCATTACAAGTAATGTGATTACATCTCATTAGAACCCCAGAGTTGGTGAATGTGGAATTAAATAGCACGCTCGAGTCGCATTTGATAACATGTTACATACATCCTATCATGCGGAGGCTTTTTGATGGCCATGCTTCGATTGCTTATTGGCAAACGGTGGAACAGACAGCCTGATGATTTTTCTCGTACAGATTCAATTACACCAACGCATTTGGGGAAATCATAACGATTCTTTTGATCTTGGATTTCTGTATCGATATAAGACACTGTAATTTATCGAGATGGAAGGTCTGTCATAGGCGCAGGAATCTCAAAAGGCAGTGTCGCCACTTGGAAATAATTGGTTAATTTGCATTGCAGAATAGAATGAGTAATTTAACCAAGTACCGCACGCTATTCTGTTAACCGTTTTGATGGCCTTCTTGCAGACCAACCTAATTAATAAACAATTCTATATGCGACATATTTTAGAAGCAATGCTATTTTTCTTGAATCGTGCCATACTCTTTTCTAAAAGCGTCATGATGTTTTTTTTAGAAGTGCGGTACTTCAATTCTTTTTTTTTTCTTGGGATGTCATTTGGCGAAGAGTGTCTCTCTTTTTTTTCCTCATCGTCATGTCTGGAGGTAAATCTGGTGGAAAGTCTGCTGCTGGCGCCAAGTCCCAAACTCGTTCGTCCAAGGCCGGTCTTCAGTTCCCTGTTGGCCGTATCCATCGTCTTTTGCGTCGTGGAAACTATGCCCAGCGTGTTGGTGCTGGTGCTCCCGTCTACCTTGCTGCTGTTCTCGAATACTTGGCAGCTGAAATTCTTGAATTAGCTGGCAATGCTGCGCGCGACAACAAGAAGTCCCGTATCATTCCCCGTCATTTGCAACTCGCCATCCGTAATGACGAGGAACTGAACAAATTGTTGGGTCATGTCACTATTGCTCAAGGTGGTGTTTTGCCCAACATTCACGCCAATCTCTTGCCTACCAAGACCAAGAAGGGCGGCGCTTCTCAAGAATTGTAAACCAATGGTTACTTTAGCGAAAATCACCAACTCTATATTTTCTGAATGCGAAAAAAAAAAAAAACCTTTGTAATAAAAAATTCATGCTAGAGAATCCAATCGTTTTGTGGTTTAACAAGAAGTGGATCTGGTAAACAAACATGATTTGCTGTTAACTGAATCACTAATCCATAACGATGGCGTGCACTACACCACACTGTACATACATACCACTGTTTGGATCCGATGACCCTTAGCCCCTATTTCCTTTTTCTTTGTACGTCCAGTATGATGCAGAAAGTGATACTGCTAGCCAATGAAAAGCAATGTCTCTGACTAATGGAATTGTAGCCTCGTAGGATCTTTATTTTGGGCTCATTTTACGAGTAAAGTAATGTTGCCTACATCTTGTCAAGAAGAGATGATGTCTTTTTTCAAATAGACATTCCATAAGTTCGATCGCAAATACAGAAGTTTTCAGTGGAAGGTTGTGTCCTATGCCCGTAAAGTTATAAAGATGCTATGAGATAACGTTTAGATCCTGGATCTGTTTCATCAAAAGCTCAGTCACTGTGGATGACAGTAGCATCAATACTGTTTATTGAACTGTTTTTTACGCCTCTCTAAATAAATTTTGCGTCCATGGAAGGACCAAGTGTGCGCTAAAAAGGAGATGAATATGAGTGTGGCGGAAGATCTGGAACAGAATGGGAAGGAAGGAAGGCATTTTCCAGACCATGACGCATATATTGACGCAGAATAAGTATTCAGAAGCGTAAATATATCCTATACATCAGCGCAAAGAAATGTTCAAAAACCAATAAATTTCATGACAGCCGACACACCAAAAAGTCTATTTTTTTTTTGTCTGGGCGTACGACATTAGATTTGTACGCATCTGTTTCTGAAAATGCGGCATTAAACTTCATTGATTCGCTAACGACATTGATTTTCATTTGTTGCGACATTTGGAGATACTATATCTACGGATTTCTGGGTGATTTCAATTACACGGTTCCTCTTCAAGTTAAATTTGACCCCTTTTTTTGCTGCTGACGATTGTTCATCCTTTGTTTCTTTTGCTGCTGCTGCTGCTGCTGCTGCTGCTGTTCGTTTTGGTTCCATTAGCCTCCGACGTGCGGCCGACCGTGCCTCGCGTGCCTCTCGTTCTTCACGTACGCGCCAGAATTTGATCTGTTCCTCTCGTTTTGCCTGTCTCTCCCTCTTTTCCTTCAATGAAATGGGCTTCGGCATCTTGTCGTCATCGTCTTCCGCACCTTGAGCCATCGGTACATCCGCCTCTCGCACCTTTGACTTTGTTTTAGAAGCAACTGCAGTGGCTGCAGTGGCAGCCGCACCCGCCGTACGCGTTAGTGAAGACGAGCGTGCTACTTTCCGGACAGGCGACTGGGGCACTAGGCTTTCTTTCCGAACCGGAATTTTACCTCCCTTGATGTCCTTTCTTGTGCGACTCACCGATGGTGAAGCAGGACGCACGGTGGAATCTGTATTTTTCGAGGTGTCCTTCACATTACCCTTTGCTAAGAAGCCTTGGGTAGGTGTCGATGTGGATTTACGTAGAACAGGTAGTTTGGACGGTCGCTTCTGAGGTGTCTGAGGTGTGCTGATGTTGATAGCAGGAGGAGCAGGTAATAGCATATTACTTGTTACTGTCTCCGTTCGTTCCGGCACCTTTTGTAGCAGGACAGGTGATTTGGGTTTCTCTTCTTTCACCTTTTCCGGTGGATCTTCGCTGTCTATTGCCATAGGACTGCCGATATCGTAATGATCTTCTTCCTGTACTATCGTCACGTTGGTATCCACAATCATTTCTGTAGTCGTTGTTTCTTTCATAGCAACTTCTTCTATCAGAGGAGAGATTTCTTCCAAAGCGATGGTCGATATGTCGTCGTTGTCCTTGTACTGCGGAGCAGGGATGGGAGATACTTCGGCCGACTGAGGAGATAAAATGTTGTCTGGGGCGGCAAACCGATCGAAGGAAAGTTTCACCGAAGTGTCTGAAGGAGGTTCCGGAGTTTCGCAAAGGGCAATCTCAGTAGAATCTTGATCAGAGATCGACTGTTGTTCCTCAGGTAGGAAAACTGGGGAAGCGGGTATATCCTCGACAACAATAGCAGATGCTACCTGTTCGTTGTATGTTAAATTCTCTTCCGTAACCTTTTCCGTGTCGTCTGAACCTGCGGTGGCTGTTTGTTTTTCCACTACAGGTACAGGATGGATGTCTACGAGCGGTTCTTCCGGTTGGATTTCTGTCTGGAGAGTCGTTGGGGCGGTGTCGCAAGAAACAGCGTCTTCTGTTTCCTTCTTTTCAGTGTTGTCCACTGCAGGTAGGCTGAGCGATTGTTTTTCTTGTTCCGTTTTCTCGGTGGTGTCAGCAAATGACACCGCGTTACGATTGTCTGAATGGGCTGTTTCACAGATGTTTGTCTTTGATGGTTGCTGTTCTATTTCAGGTGGATCTCTAGGCGTGCCAAGAGGAGTAGAGTATGATTCGATTGTTTTGGTTGGAATAGCCTGATTAGGCTTTAAAAGAGTGTTTGTAATGGCGTGGTGCTCCTTTTGTGGGTGGAGTGGCGTCACACTTGTTGCAGAGGATGCTGTTTTCGGTGCTGAAAACCAAACAGGTGGTGGCAAGATCGATTGTAAGAAAAACAGTGGTTGATGGATCCCTCGAGCTGTTATTGATTGCCACGGAACGGCCGTGCGCGATCGCTGGCTGTCAGTGGGGAAAGGAAAGAAGAACCCTTGCTCATTATCGGGTTGTCGATCTTGCTCCCCATTAAACCGCCGCGTCATGGCGGGATTGTCGTTATCGGTGCTCATGGACCGGATGTCTAGCAACAAAAGAGAGATGAGCTGTTCAACATGTTGATTTCCATTACAAGACATGTACCATACGCTACGCTTATAATTAGCACCGCCTACAGTCACCTCCTCAATGAGTCGTCGATTCGGTAGCGCACACAGTGCCAACTATGAACACTTCACCAGTTATTGCCCCTTAAGACGTATAAAGGGAGAAAGAATAGGCAAAGTAATTCGAATTTCTTTTGTCCCCTGGACACCCAAGTTCGTTCCCAATTTGAAAGTCATTACTGGACTGAGATAAATAAAAAATTGAATAGAACGAACGCTACTTTAAGCAACCATCCAGCGAAGGTGTCGGTTTTTGACGTTGACCCTATTGACGTATGACAATCTAAGATTTACAACACCTCTGTTGTAGCGTAACACATCACTGCACCTCAATGACTAGGGGTAGGATTTTTTTTTCTTTTTTACTTTGTTACTGCAGCAAGTAGGGATGAATATATCACAGAATGTTAGTTATCAGCAATGGATCAAACCATGATTTGAATACATGTGCTTGTGAACATGTTTGTTTCACTAAAAATCAGCAGATTTTCTCTATTTGTTTAAACAACCAAACCTTGAAGTGAATCCGCTTCATGTGAAAACAGGCAGCGCCATTTCTAGAAATGACAATGGCCATCCTAAAGAGCGCTGAACTTGTCATTTATCATCTGAGAACAATCTGCTTATAGCCTGAGCAAACACGGGTAGCTGTTTCCAGGAAACCTGTAATTTTACTTCTCGTTATCGAAGATGATCAGGATTCACCTTCACAGCATAAATGAATTTGCATGCTGCACGCCCTAGTCAAAACACAACACCTTATAATAAGAGGTGGTCATCCTAATCCAAAAGTGTTACGGGCTTTGAATCCATTTTATCAGTATCCATCTTGCAATTGAGTCATTATGATGCAAACTCCCATTTCTTGGTGGATGCGGAATGCCTATCGACGTGGATGGTAATCCTCTTTCGAAAATCAGTGTTAGAACGCTGCAGTAGCTGCAAAAAAGTTGATAGGGTGTACGATTTTTGGTAGCTATGCAGAAGTCGGTACTCAGTCTACACGTTTGGACATATTGATCGTTTAGACGAAATGGAAGTCTGTGTGGGCTTGAAACTGAAACATCCGTATGACCAGGTCACAAGGGTGCTGTAGGTCTCTTAAAGCTCCAAATCTGCTTTTCTACGCTACCCTAACAGTAGGCATAGTCGCTTTGTATGTGTTATCACGCTGCAAACGATGCTAATGTCCAATCACCAGACCCCGAAGTCACTGAATGAAGTGCTCCACAACAACCGAAAGTCCTCATCAGTAAAGAAAAAAAAAAAAAAGAAAATGCAATGCTCTTTACGAAGTATATGCATATGAACTGGTCCTTTTAGCCCTGCATCCGGGACGGCAAGTTTCATCTATGCATTGTATGAAATACCTAACTACGTGATGCCAATAAATGCTCTTTTCCAATTGATCCTACAGACATTGGGCGCTCGTTTTATCCTAAAACGGCCACAGTCTTCGAGTAATCATTTATGGAACACAAATTATTTATTTGCACGCCGTGCCACCATCTTCCAGTGGAGGAAAAACAGTTGGCATTCTCACATGGTGTTGGCAATGGCGACATGAGCAGCATTGCTTTTCGGCAGTGTTATGTAACCAATGCATACTACTCAAACACATCATTGGAAAGACATGAAATTCACTGAAGGAAAAAATAACTTGTATTGAGATTCGCTATCGAAACCATAGAAGATATATTATGTACAGAATGCTGATAGGCAACGTCTGAAGAAAAACTGAAAATAAATTTTGCCATGAATAGTTGACACGGGGCGAAATAGTAGGGAAAAAAATGAAGATAAATGGGTTGTGAGGGAGAAAGAATAGAAACTGTTTAACCGCCGAAACCGTAGAGAGTGCGGCCCTGTCTCTTGAGAGCGTAGACAACATCGAGCGAGGTCACAGTCTTTCTCTTGGCGTGTTCAGTGTAGGTAACAGCATCACGGATGACGTTTTCCAAGAAGACCTTGAGGACACCACGGGTTTCTTCATAGATAAGACCAGAAATACGCTTCACACCACCACGACGGGCAAGACGACGAATAGCAGGCTTGGTAATGCCCTGGATGTTGTCACGAAGAATCTTGCGATGACGCTTGGCACCTCCCTTTCCGAGACCTTTTCCACCTTTGCCGCGACCAGTCATTGTTTTTGTATTGTAAAGTAGTAAGAGAAAATAATCGATCCAGAAAAAGGAAGAAGAAACCCTTTTTATAGATGTGGGGATTAAGCCGTCACAACTACATGGATTTTTTTTTCCTCGTATCTCGGGAACGCGTTTTTTTTTGTTACGAGTAACGTGTTCGCGGTTTGGCAAAAAAAAAAAAAGTACAAATTTTAACTCCTGATCCAAATTGTTGGACACTGTTGATAAACCCCTAGTTTTTTCTTCTTTTTCTTCTTTTACATATTCTAGATTCTAGTAGATTTACTATGAATTCTTCAACAACAACAAAAAAAAAACAGTAACTTTTTCAATAAGTGTTCTGTATGTCAGGTGAGGGAAGCGTGTGAGTAAAAAAAAAAAAAAAAACACGACGCGAACTCAGCGTGTCTGGTGAAAAATTTAATAGCAAGTTGATTCCATAAATGGTAATGCTAACCTCCTTTGTGCAACACCACGTTGCGAATATAAAAGAGTCACTTTCCCTTTCTGAAAAATTGGCACTTTTTCAACCACTTCTTAACCAACACACAATGGCCCGTACTAAGCAAACCGCTCGCAAGTCTACTGGTGGAAAGGCTCCCCGTAAGCAGTTGGCCACCAAGGCTGCCCGTAAGTCTGCCCCCTCTACTGGTGGCGTCAAGAAGCCCCATCGTTACAGACCCGGTACCGTCGCTCTTCGTGAAATCCGTCGTTACCAAAAGTCCACTGAGTTGTTGATCCGCAAGCTTCCTTTCCAACGTCTTGTTCGTGAAATCGCTCAGGATTTCAAGACTGACTTGCGTTTCCAATCTTCTGCTATTGGTGCTCTTCAGGAGGCTTCTGAAGCTTACCTTGTTTCACTTTTCGAAGATACCAACTTGGCTGCCATCCACGCCAAGCGTGTCACTATCCAACCTAAAGATATCCAGTTGGCTCGTCGTCTCCGTGGCGAACGTTCTTAAAAACTTTCCTAGCATACGCTTGTAGTAGGGATAATTTGTTCACCGGCGCCGGGCAAATATCCACTTAATGTTCATTTTTACAAGATGCTTTTTGTACAGTTTTTTTTTTCTCATTTGGTTTCTATCCTTCGTGAAGTAAACCTTCCCTTTTATCCTCCTGTAAACTTCACTTACTAGTTCATTTGCAATTTATTAAAAGAAAATAATTTTCCCAACCGAAAAAAAATAACTTTTGACCAACATGTCTGTGTGCGTGCGTATGTGTGTTTATTAGTAAGTAACTATCATCTAAAATGCATAAGATAAGCATGAATGAATGTTTTACGAGGGGCGATGATAGAATCAAGGAATGAGGTTGGGAACGATGGTGATGGTGGTACGTTCATAGTGGATGATAATAGGTATGACTAATATTTTTTTTTGGGAAGATGGTTACCGCAGCAGGTGGTTTCAAAAGGAAAGTAAGAAAAAAAATGGAGTGACAAAAAATTTTTTTATCGCGAAAAAAAAAGCGCGAAGAATGCGCGAAGAGTGCGCGACAAAAAAAATTAAGGAGCGCGAGCGCGAACGCGACAGTGAAAAGAAGTAAAAAAAAGCGCGACAGACAAAAAAAAATTAGAAGTGACTGTGTGCCAGGCAAAAGGAGAGACTACATACTACATTTTGAAAAAAAAAAAGATATGATTTTCTTTGCCCTTTTATGGTAATCGGTGATCGACAACCGAAAGGAGGGAATCCGTAACTTGTGTACCACCGTGCATAAAACCTTAAGTCCTTTGTTTATATTGCCATGTTAAACTTTGTTTTCAACCAGCTGTGCAACGTTACTCCTTTTCCCCCCAAACTATTACCTTACTACATGACTACATTACCTTTTTGCCTTGATAAAACTTTCTTTTTCCATACTGTAAACTTAAATAAATACGATCAGTTAATCAATAAATGACAAAATTTGGTGCTGTCAAAAATGATTCTATAGCAAAGTAAAAAGCTCTTTTGTTTTTACATATTTGTATTCTATCAAATAAAATAAATTACATTTAATCGTAGTCTTCTTTATCACTGTTTTCTAATGTCCTGCAAGGAATGTTCTACAAGTTGCAGATGATAACACAGGTAATTGACGGTCTCACAAAATTATATCCACGTGTCATCCTCTTACGAAAGCACTCGTGATCATCCAATCATTAGTCTATTCTCTGCAAATGGAGATATCAGATGCCAATGAGAAAAAAAAATAACAATGACGCATAATTTATGATTAACAAAAATCCTTTTGGCCAAATTTCACTCGAGTGAGCTAATTTTTATTTACACAGAAAACGAAAAAGAACATGGTAAAGACTTGCGTGTATGACAGAGGGTAGACAGGGAAAAAATAAAATAGATGTGGTGTGTGAAAGGATAACATTTACAGTTCCTGGGAAGCACCACCCTTCTTGGTCTTGGTAGGCAAGAGGTTGGCGTGAATGTTGGGCAAAACACCACCCTGGGCAATAGTAACATGACCCAAAAGCTTGTTCAATTCTTCATCATTGCGGATGGCGAGTTGCAAGTGACGGGGGATGATACGGGACTTCTTGTTATCGCGAGCAGCGTTACCAGCCAATTCAAGAATTTCAGCTGCCAAGTATTCAAGGACAGCAGCAAGGTAGACGGGAGCACCAGCACCAACACGCTGGGCATAGTTTCCACGACGCAAAAGACGATGGATACGGCCAACAGGGAACTGAAGACCGGCCTTGGACGAACGAGTTTGGGACTTGGCGCCAGCAGCAGACTTTCCACCAGATTTACCTCCAGACATGATGATAATGAATTAAAAGAAGAGAGAAAAAAAATGCAGGTACGAGAAAAAAAAAAAGAAAAAAAAAAGAAGATCGAGCTTTGCACCTTGATTTATATACGTCTTAGGTTTCAATCCCCGAAGCCGACGCGTGGAAGGGTCCTTGAAAAAAAAAAAAGACAAATTCTTTTGAATAAGTTAATTTTTTTTAACATAGGCTATCGTATTTGTTACGTGTTAATTTTACGTGAACTCGTGTTTGTTTCGTGTTAACGCGTTTGGAACAACGTTTTTTTGTTTGAGTTAGGGCAAATCGGCCAAAAAAGAATATAAAAAAAATTTTGACGTGCCACGTGAGACAGACTTCACGTCACAGCCTATAAAAATGAGGATTCGCTTCGGCTTTACTTTGTACATTTTTCCTCTTCACACACATGGCTCCCAAGACCGATAAACCCACCGCCGGCAAGGCTCCTGCTAAGACCACCGACAAAAAGATCAAGTCCGATGGCAAGAAGAAGAGAGTCTCTCGTAAGGAGACCTACTCCTCCTACATTTACAAGGTCTTGAAGCAGGTTCACCCCGACACTGGTATTTCCAACAAGGCCATGTCCATCTTGAACTCCTTCGTCAATGACATCTTCGAGCGCATTGCCACCGAAGCCTCCAAACTCGCTGCCTACAACAAGCGTTCCACCATCTCATCGCGCGAGATCCAGACCGCTGTCCGTCTTATTCTCCCTGGTGAACTTGCCAAGCACGCTGTCTCCGAAGGTACCAAGGCTGTCACCAAGTACACCAGCTCCAAATAAGTTGTCGCGGATCGTATAGCATACCGGACCTTCCTATTTTCGCGCCAAAAAAAAAATAACATCCCATCCCCTTTTTGCTATTCCATGTACAGATTCCGTTGTTTACTCTTCAATTAGCGCCCTTTGGGTTTTTCATCGATTAAATACGTTGTAAAAAGAAACATCTGCGAATTATTGTGTCATGCTTTTTTGTTGTTGAAATAAGGATTGAGATCCACTGGTTTGTACGAAGGAGTTGTGCGATTTTTCCTTTTTGAACAGTAATGGGAAGTCGTCATTGGCGATCAGCCATTTCAATTGCTATCATCGATAAGGTTACATTAGAATAACTGTCATAGACTAAAGTATGTCACTTTATTTCAATATTACAACTTGTACTGAACCCATATGCATGCAGATAGGCTGTCATTATTTATAAGTTGTTTTCACTTTGAATGTCATGACATGAATGTCGATAGGCATATATAATCCGACAATCATTACGACAAAAGTCCTTCATGACCTTTTTTTTTTTAAAAAAAAAAAGATAAGAAGCAATCATGGCGTTGTTGTTATGTAGAATGTTTACACTGCGTGGCTGCAGCTCTGTATTACAGAGCAAACCATCCATTCTGCATGACTAGCACAATTTGATATGCTCATCTTTATTCTATCCAACTTAGTCAATATAAATTGATTACAGCAGCATAAACATACGTCTCTTAATGCGACATTTCTTACTGTGGACCCTGTAACAGACATCCTGTAGATAGCAATGCTAAAATAGCGGATATAACATCTCATTATAGTAACATGTAGCTTTCATCGTGTGGAATTAGTAGTAAGGAGAGGTGAGAGTATGGCTCGTCATCTTCCTGAAAGGTAATTCCGCGGAAGCAACGTTGCATTAGCGAGGATGATGAGCACTGGGAAGGATTCCAATAGTTGAGTACCCCAACAAAAGTGCAGGAAATCATTAAAATAAATGTTTCGAAATAAGGTTATCAAGAATCAGACCGAACGCAATATTTCATCAAAAGCTGTTCTTTTCTTTAAAAACTGACCGCTACCTTTTTTTCTTTTAATTAATTCATTTGGAACAAGATCATGTCTTAGTTTTTTCATGTCAAATTTCGTCAGAAGGACATGAAAGCATTTTGAAACTTATTTTTAGTGCTCCATAGGTCACATACGCCTAATGCGGCTTAAACGATTATGCTTCTCATAAGGGATGGTTGGCTAAGTTTCAGGTTACTTCCGTAACAGCAAGAAGATGCCCACTACTTGGTAACGTACCCCTGTGCATTAAAAACACAAAAATTTTGTGGACTGTGAAACTGTAACAAGATACCCATGGACCAGTGTACACATGATCTTTGTTTTTTACTTTTAAAACTTCCTATTCTTTTATATAGCTATCTGTACAAATGACCATCTTTATTGGTATACGAGGGAAAAAGAGGGAGTGCAAAAAGAAAAAAAGAAAACTAAGAAACTGTACCAATCCGAAGAAGACGTCAGAGGAAAAAAAAGGGGTAGTGATCAAATCTCCGACATCGGATTTTCCCTCTCCAACCAGCGATAATTTAGGTGCCTGGCTTTTTTTTTTTTTTGACTTTCCTTTATTGTTTACCTTTTTAACTTTCATGCCTATTGTCAGTGTACTTCATCGAGGGCTATGGGATCCAGTAGCTTCTTTTCTTGAGCGTTGGATTCGACGTCTGGCAAAGGAGCTCCCCATGGAAACGGATTGGTCACAGTCAACAAAAGGCTCTTGGTAACGCTTATTTTTTCCTATGTTCTATTTCCTTTCTGACCATTTATCTAGGTATATTCATCCTCGACAACATGCCATTGAAATCGTTTTCTTATCGACGACATTTGCCTGTGCTTCGGGCTATTTTCTTTACCAAACCTTGCAACCAGGAACTTTGATCCACAAGCTGATCACGCATTTTGAACCTCCTGGACCTGCTTCCCTCAGCGAAAATCTTATGCTAACCTCCCTGGTGGGGTCACTCGCTCTTACCTTCACTCATAAGATTATTCGAGGCAATGTTCTGTTTATGCTGCAACCCTGCCACATGAGTGCACTGCTACTGATCTTGGTCATGTCCTATCCAGACAAATCGTCGCCCATCCCGCACCTTTTGTTCAACATCTATCTGCATACCCAGTGGGGTGCTCTTGCTGCTCTCGTTTTTCCGGATTTACGAGATCATTACTTGATAGGCGAAACCTTTAATTTCTTTGCCGGTAACGCTGATGCCCGACTTTTTTGTGCAACCCTTCGCAACTGACATGTGGTTTCAAAGAACATATTCTGATTTTAGCCGCTCCCATCTACATGATTTACAGTCGCCGATACTTGGTTCTCCCCACATCCCCAGACATGGCCCTGCTATCGTTTTTCATCTACGGCTTCTTCCACTCGCCTCTGCTCCACTTCTGCGCTCTCAAATCGGGCCTCAACCTTAATTATTTGTTTGCGCCCCCACCGAGTAAGTCTTGGACCAATGCAAATGCTTGACTTAACTTTTATTCGCGCCAGTCAAATTCTTGGTGAAACTGGGTCCCATGTACCGCGTGGCCCTCTACGGGACTGCTCTTGTCGCCATGTTTGCCACCCGCTACTTGCTTGTCGGTGGCCTTATGTCCGTCCTGCCCCGAAAGGCCCTCTCATTGATCACAAAAGATTTTTAATTTTATAGATTCTGTACAATTCATTCGACATATTCATCATTTTTTTTTCATCACTCTGATAAAGTAGCTTTCATACGATGTGCCTTGAAAGATATTCCGCATTTTCATGATGCGGGAGCACAAACAGTGAATGAAAAAAGCAGTCCGCTACGGCGGGAAGGCAAATAACAACTTGGCTCCTTGGACTGATCAATGATGGATAGATGATGGTACGATCAAAATCATCTGAACGCCAGAAATGGCTGGCACGGGAAATTACGTAAACTTTTCTTCTTTCTCTCCTGTGCTTTGTGTAACAAGAAAAGTAACATTCGCTCTTACAGTAATAAATGCTTCCTGATCTTTTCAGGCCATGCTACGGATGATTCCTCTTTTATGGGAATGCTAACAGGACGGATAACACGAGAAGTTGTAAAGCTTTGCCAAAAAAACGGATAATCATCCTGTTTCTGAAAAGCCACACATCATTGTTGTTGTAACTTTCTCGCGTCTTCAAACACAGCCATTTCCATTGATCCAGTCTTTAAGTTTTGTGTACACCATGGGCTTTGATAAGAAAAGTGTTTCATGATAGCAGAATGTGATGATAGAGATGAAATAGCATCAGATGCTGTACGTAAAAAAAAAAAATGACGCCCTTTTCATCGTTTCCATTTCTAAGCAGTTCATGATAAACTACCTTCTCGTCCCCAAAAAATGGTGTTATGCTGCGGGGCTTCATTAATCCTGTTGTCATGAATCGCTCAAATGATGATTTTGAGTCCACCTGGGGGACTGGTTTAACGGATGTATTAAAATGAAACAAAAAAGAAAGCTATCCCTAAAGATTACGAAGATGCAATCACCGGAGGTTGGACATTTTTCCGGTTCTTTCTGTAAAATCTCGTCTCCTCTGGATCAAAACCTGCCTCTGGTGTACCAAAGATGGCCCATTCAGGTGTCTTGGCCATGTAATCTAAGCTTGTGAAATGTTTGCCGCTCTTCACCAGTTCAAAGAACTTTGGATAGTCAATGTGTGTGTGCCACTCGCCATTCACCTTGAACTCTGACGCAGCAATGAGAATAGAACAGGAATGGGCATGTTCACAAGCAATTTCGTAACCAGAGCCAAGCTTCTCAACCACTTTCTTGCAAAACTCAACCACTTCAACGTGATAAGGAACCTATCTCTTGTGTTAACCCTGATACAAACATTCGCTCAAACACTTACATTTGCCATGGTTAAGTTGCTTGCACCACTATAGCCACAGTAGGTCACACCCTTCACTTCGATGAAGGATGGCTTGCCTCGTCGGATCAAATTCACATAGTTATCGATCTCTTCTGTATTGTGATCTTTCACCAACGTAAGACGGTATACAGTACGCTGGCCCTGTTCTTTTGTTAATGCAGATCGGTAACCAGCCAACCAGTACCTTTTCGCCTAATGATTCCAGACTACCAAGGAATCGCTCCCAGTAATCTCTGAACAAAGGTCGATCGATCTTTTTCAGCCCTTCTTTGGTACCAGCATCGACGCTGACGTATAATTGTGTGACAGGAACCATGTCTGCAATCTTATCAGGAAATTGGGCGTTTGTCACCAGGAAAGACGAGATATTCCTTTCATGGAGCAAGGTTACAAATTCGTTAATGTGAGGGTACTTTTTGTTTTAAGAAGAGAAGAGTTAGCTTGTACGCTTTTACACGTCATATTATACTCACAAAGATGGGTTCGCCTACAAGCGACAAGGCACAGTGCCGGATGGTGGATGCTTCTTGGAATCGGTCAGCCTTGACACCTGGAACACCTTTCAGCTGCTTGATCATTTTGTAATGGTTTTCCATAGCGCCGTCCAAAATAAATTTGGGATCATCCACTTTCCACCGCCATACTGTGCCGACAGGGTTGGTATGATGTCGCCAACAAAACACACACTTGTTTGCACATGCAAGAGAGGGTGTAGTTTCCATACACAAATGGCTCTGGATGCCATAAAATGCATGTTTGTAGCAAAATCCACGACCGCGCAATGCGGACTTGGTCCATCGACAGATCTTCACACCAGAATGTGTACCAACGATCTTGTATCCTTGCTTCGTGAGGTTCTTGTGTAACATGGGTGAGACCATATCTCGGGCCTCCACCGGCTTCGGTTCCTCGCCGATCGCTCGCTTGGGTCTGGCTTTGCTGCTAATCATCGCCGCCTCTTCTTCTGCTCGGTTTACTTTTGCCGCTTTCATTTTCGACACCATGCGACCCATATCTTCTAGATCCACCATCTCGTCACCTGAACCTGTGGTGATTTCCTCCGTAGCTTCTTCCGAGTCTTCTCCCTCCGAATCATACTCAATGTTGGCAGGCGCAAACTCAAGAGAACGTTTATCCTCCAACTCAGCGACAAATTGGCCAGCCCATTCGTCAAACTGCGCCTTTTGATCCGCATTTTTATCGCATGCTCCCAAAGGATAAATACGCGTAGCACCAAGCTGTCCCAACCACTTGTCAATGTTCTGCGAAGCTACATTGAACTCATCCCCGTAGGCTGAGTCTCCCAAACCGCAGACAGCATAACGTAATTTCTTCAATGCATCCCGATCCACGCGGAAATCATATCGAAGATCACGCAACCACTTGCTGAACCTACATAACAAACGAGTGTATAAGCTTCATAACGATTGCGTCTGAATGACGTACCAGTCAAGGGGTCCTTCAACGTTGTAGGATGACAAGATAAACACACATACAGCTGTCTCCGTCAACAGGTCATCGTTATCGTATTCCGTAATATCCATAACCCGAATGTTTTCAATGGACACATGTTTAGCGGATCGCAATCTTTCCTCGATTTCAGAAGCCAATGCCTTTGTCGTTCCCGTCAAGGTCGAATACAAGATCTTGACACTCGCGATCTCTGTCGGTCCGGTCTGATCGCTACCTCCACAGCAGCCCGAATGGTTCTTTTCGGTGGCCTCCGACGATTGACTCTTGCAACAACCATTTTGCTTAGGCTCTTGCGCCTGTGTTTTGCAACACCCGCTGGTCTTTGGCCCTTCCTTTGGCTGGGACTTGCAACAGCCTCCTGTTTCCCGCGAACCGGATCCGGAGCAAGCACACCCATTCTGTTCGTCTTCTCTTGGCACTTCAGGACCAATAGACAGGATACTCGAGAATCCGTAAAGAAGACTGTTGACGATGCCACTCATGAAGTACAACGAAAGTGCAAACTGGGAGTCTGCTTTTTTTTTTCTTTACCCCGCAGTTGCGTGACGGCGAATTGTTAAAAGTCCGATCCAGGGTTGCTGAAAAGGGCAACTGGAACAAAAGAACTGTTCGTTGCAGAGGAACAAGCCACGGTGCCAGACAAGCTCAGCACTCCGCTGTCGGATACCACACGAGTGGATAACCTGACGTATTGAGTTATATGTTTATTCCGTTGATCGTGCCAATCTCATCTGAAGTCTAATATCAAACCCACGGAACATCTCTGCGAACAAGTGGAAATGCTGTCTTCCATAAATCGGTGCGAGCAGCTTTGCTCAGTAGATAACAGACTGTGATTGAAGTGTTGATGATCTATCACTGCGATAACAATAAACAGTTTGCTCAACGTTCCGAGCAGAATTAATCTCGAATCACAGTAATTATTACGTGCACATAGAGAGAGGTTGTTAATCAATGCGCAGGAGGCCACCATTTGGACTATAATATATATTGAAGAAGGAAAGGAGAACATGATAAGAGTTGTTCATACAGTACTTACCCTTTCGACGACAGTGTCACATGGAACTTGGAAACGCTTAGCCCTAACTTGGTACTTTGTTATTCTTACGTGTAGCGAAGCAGTGGTGCCGATGAAAGAACACTACGACAAATTATTGGAACGTTTACAGGGTGTTCATCCTAATAAAAAAAATCACCTTAGAAAGGGACGATTTAAGCCTCCATATCAGAAAATAAACTGCTGATCATCGCTTGCATGACATTTAAGAGCTAATAAAGAAACTAAAGCAAATACTCGTTTAGTAGCTTTCTATAGTTGAAAGATTGAGTGCCATAGATATACGCCGGAAAATGACAAAATTACTAACAGGCATACAAAATGAACATTCGATCTGGCTAAATTTTGTTAACAATGCTCAGCTTTTGCTCGCGGCGTTTAAAATCACGGATCAAAGGTAAACCGAACTCGTTAGGGCTTCCCAAAGTTGAGAAGGGTTAACACCAAAGTTTCATTTTAGTTCTGCACTGCAATTTTAGGGTGAGGCAATGCTGAGGCTTAAAAGAATTTGTGAAATGGTATGAGCCCCAACGGAAAAAGTGCTTTACTTTCCTTCCCTCTCTTTCTCCCCTTCCCCTATCTCTAAATGAATCGCCCCAAACCGCTCTCAGGTTGCTCGTTGGATATAAAGTTATCTCCAGAATTTGGCTGGCCATTAAATAACACCCGTGTTTATGGTCCAGGGAGTGTATTCCAAGGTACTTAAAATATATCTCACGAGTAGGCCAGGAACTTACCTATCAGGGACTGTCCATGTTTCTATCTGCCGAAACGTACGCGCCCATCGCTTACGCTTGGTATTCCAGGGCACTGAAGCAATGCAACCTTACGACGTAGGCCCAGGTATTGTTCGCGCACGCCAGATTCAGCTTTTCGGTATACAACATGTACTGTGGGAAAACACTACCCCTGAGTGTGGTCCGTCCGAACAATCGTTTCAATTTACAATCCAGATGCCAATGGTTCAGTATCCACCAACAATCGAACACGAGCTTTATCGATGCACCTTCAAATTATCAGCATACCTCGACCCATCGCTAGAATATAAGGCTATTCCAATTATGACACAGAGACCTGTGTCTTACATTCCCTTGATCGAGACACGGCTTCTAAAAACACCACACCACACAAGCGTCACAAAGGGTCCAATGACAGCCAAAGTAATCCTTCCGTCACTTGAATATATTCCAGGCGATACCATTCAGAGTGCTCTGCGTATTTTCTCCAAGATACCAATCTCGGATATCTCTGTAAAACTATACCAAATCTCCTGTTTGTTGCTGGACGAAAGACCAAAGATTACCAAGTTGGTAGCCTCCAAAAGTTACAAACCTCAGGATGCACACGATTATACATTGGTACTGCCTCTTCCAGAAGACCTTGCACCTTCCTTTGACTATAGTCAGATTATGAAGATGTCGTACAAGCTACGCATCAAAGTCACCAAAAAATCAATGTTTCCGTGGCTATCACGTATCATTTTCGAATACCCAATTACCATCGGAACCCTTGCTTACGGAATCCGCGCTTCTTCCGATATTCAGCTCTATGAAGATACTCAGCAGGCTGGTGATGGGGCTAGTATCATAAGTAATGACAGCAACACTGACCTTCCCTTGCCGAGATTCTTGCGTCGAATAGAGTATGAAGACGCTTTGCCCTTGTACGAGCCAACTCGATTGCCTTCTTACGGCACAATGGATGTTTAACTTTAGCCCATTGGCTCTTGGCCACTTTTGTCAGTTTCTTCCATTTTGAGTTGATTATACGTACGACCATGGCTTGCCCGGAGCACCGAGTCACCAATAAAATAGTGATTTATCTATCACTTAAGAATCACGGTTTATTGAATGGCAATTTACGCTATTCTAAATGAATTTTGCATTTGTGAAGAAATTAATCTCGCGCTAAGGAAAAACTAATATGCGTTATTAGTATATCCTTTATGGGGAAAATAATATATACTTACTAACCTGAAGCTAGGTCCTTAGTAGGCATAAGGTTTCTTGGAGTAGTAAGAAAATCAATAATGTAAAGTACAGTCGTTGATACTTTAAATGATGTTTATCTCACTAAAGTGTAGTCCCAGCGCATAGACGGGGACCGTGGCACATCCCGCCAGGGTGGCACATGGTGATCACTGCTTGCGCTAGTCCGACTTTTTTTTTTTCTCGAAGAAAGCTATTACTCGCAATTGTCACTAGTCTCACATGAGAAATCTAGGCCGCAAGGAAAAAGAGGGCCTATCTGAAACGTCGTTATAACGTACATCGACGTTTTTACATGCTACAATATTCAGAAACGCTCCCAGAACGCTGCCATCCACAATCATTTTCGAGGTTAGACTGCTGTTTATTCTTGAATGCATATATAGTTAAAGGATAGTTTGTAAAACTCAACCCGCAACATAGAATTATATGCAGATAGGAACGGCAATGGTCAAAAAGACAGCACAATTCGAACAACGTTCAGACAACCGAATTCATTGTATGGTGCTGGTTTGCGGCAACAACTATAAAACCAGATAGTTTGCTTAGCTTATTTGACTAAGAGTCATGTATCTATGAAAGATCTTTGAGAGAACAAACGTTAAACCTTATTGATGTGTTGTATCCAGAAGACCCCGGCCAATCGGAACTCCGCATTGCAAGCTCGAGCTTCAGTCATAGCGAGAGGAATACCATTTTTCTGAGGAAGACGCTCGATCTATTTTTACCATTATTACCTATTTACTCGTATAATGGCAATATTAAAAAAAAGATATATAAGCATGAAGGACTAGAGCAAAAATGAAACGAATGTTTCATTTACTTTATTTGGTCCTATTTTCAATGCTACTCAAGTTAAGTTCAGCGGTCACTCATCTGATTAGTCAGAAATAAGTATGCCTAAACGAAGCATCCCAATTCAATTCAAGATGTGGCATATTTGCTGGCACATAAAGTATAACTGGCAAAAGGCTTCTGTATTTGAACAAAGGAAACATAACAATGACACCGTTATTTCAGAGAAATAACAGGATTGCATTATGCCTCATAACCTCTTGGTAAGTATACACCGTGTGTCTAATATCTTCTTAACGGTGGCTTTCTATTTGGTGATATGCAAGTGATAGCCTCTCCTGTGCTTATGGTAAACGACAAACAAACCTTATATTCCTTTACAAAGCATAGTAGTGTTTTATGCGCATTTTCTCACTTCTACATCTCAGCATAAAATATGTGTCTAGCTTGGTATGAAACCTACAGCTAGAAGAAGCTTATGTACATTGTAATCTAGTATCTTGTTAGAATTCAAATGAAAAGTAAATATCATCTAAGCCATCATAGATGTTAAAGACTAAGTAACTTTTTTTTTCCCTGTTGAGCCTTAGATATCGGCTTAGTACAAAATTTGTGGCTTCGTTCCGAGCGTGAAGTCGATAAATAGTTGGCACACCTCGATGTGGATCTTTATTTACCGCGATGGATCCCTACAACGCGAAAAACAAAGTTTTACTCAATGTAATACAACGTGTCTATTATTTTTAAATGTATTTATCTAACACGTTTATAAGATCGATACCTTTTTAACATATGACGTTGCCAACCGATGCACATGTGGTGTCCATTTTGATAGCCGTACTGCAGAATATCCTGCAATAGAGGTTGAATACGGAAAGGAGAATATGTTAAGGCTTATTCATGAATATCATCGCAGTGAACCATTTGTGCAACACACATGTACGAAAACTGTCAGAATAGACAAATTCATGGATGGCATATTTCTTGATGACAACTTTCCAGTACCTCCTTCTAAAACATTTGCATATGACACTGCTGACGAAATTGCCTATCGATTGCTTAAACGTGACCAGAGACCGAAGTTAAGCACCACAATGGATCTGTGAGTTATCTCAGACACTATATATATAAGCACTACGCGATATTAGGGGAGGACATTGACCTAGTTAGTAGTATCGCGGATAAATCTGTTCCAAGAACAGACACTACCATCTTTACTGTCTCCGGGAAAGGTCATAATGAAGGACAAAATTGCGTACTCGCAGGCAGCTAAGGTAAAATGTCACTAGAAATGCTCCACTTATCTGACAACGAAGGCTTTATATACACCAAACTTAAAGCAGAAGTTACAATGAGAACACAAAGTGTACACCTTCGAGCTACCTGGAGGAAGTCCAGGTAATTCAAGGTTTTACAGGGTACAGTACGAAGTTCGATTGCGATGCTGGAGAAATATGAACATAGACAATCTGACAACAGAAAGGTTATTCGATAATGCGAGTTATCCACGAGCTGTATGTGGGCCAGATGAGGTGGCTCACATAGTTTCTGTGTTCTGATGGAAGAAGACCAAAAGCTCTTCTGAATACACTTTACAAAGTCCCTAGATCTTCATAAATTATGCAGTAGTGATAAATCATGAAAAGATGCTGACGAACACAGCATCTTTACTCCGTTCTGTCGTCGTTCTACTGAAAAATGTGCGTATTTTTAAAACAAGCAACCTTATAGGGCGACTACTTGCTGCGGATAAGCAAATTTATCTTATAGTATTTATCTGATTTGTCTAACGAACTTGGCAAAAGGCCCCAAATGCAATCTAGAATGTTGTTGTAGGCCTTCATGTTCTAGCTGGTACATAAACGTGTCTTTCCAAAGGTATATAAAAGAAAGAGGCGCAGTTTCATTTTGGTCAGTACAGATTAGCTACTTGCTCTCTCTCCTCTCGCTTTTTCGCTCGTCCCTTTTTTTTTTTGTGTACCATATTTAACAAGGTCATCTTTCAAATGGAGCCATATGCACTCTCGAACATCTACGTTATCCCTTGTTGATAATTTTGGCACCTTCAAGTCATGACACTTGACCGGGAGATTTAGTGTATAAATCATATTGTAAAATTCCACGAAACGCGACATTAAAGATGCATCAACGAGGTTACAAGACACAAGGGCCAGTATACAGCTTCGGAGATTCAAGAAAGTCCGGATAGTTTCGGTCGGACTTGCGTGTGAAATCCACAAGTTTTGCCAATTAAGCAATCGAACTTCTTTCTCTTTTTTCATCTGATCATTAAAGATGGTATGTTGCATCCATCCACAGCAATCGATGAATGGATCCATCCGATGATACTTACTGATCTTCTAGTCCGCGGCTGCCAGACCCGTCATTAACGTTTACGCCGAGACCGGCAAGGCTTCCAACGCTACCGTCCCCCTTCCCGCCGTGTTCAAGGCTCCCATTCGTCCCGACATTGTCAACTTTGTCCACACCAACATGGCCAAGAACAAGCGTCAGGCTTACGCCGTCTCCGCCAAGGCTGGTGAGCAGACCTCCGCTGAATCCTGGGGTACTGGTCGTGCTGTTGCCCGTATTCCCCGTGTCAACGGCTCTGGTACTCATCGTGCTGGCCAGGCTGCATTTGGAAACATGTGCCGCGGTGGACGTATGTTTGCCCCCACATCATCTATTTGTGCATCCATCCGACCGACATGGACTGTAACAGCAACACCCTGACGTCAAAAGCAGCCATGACAGTCGGAAAAAGCGAACCAAGCCAATGCCTTAATCTAAATGATTGAGCCAATGATTTCCCAGCATCCGATGGCAATTACGGAAGCTTGCCTAGTCATCAAAAGATATATACTAATTGTCAGGTAAGTAGTTAGGAAATGCTACATCGCAAGGTACACGTCGTGCTGGTGATTTGTTAAGAGGTATTTGGGGTACGATTAGCAACAATAGATCCATAATTTGACGATGCTATATATGCTGAATAAATGGAGAGTGGTTGTGCCTAGTTTATGTTAACGGCTCTCATTGTGTCATTATGTAACCGAGTGCAATATCAGATACAAGGAAGAAAACTTTTTCTGTTCGCCAGGGGAATGGCTACACACCACTTTGGAACCTTTCCCAGTCAGTTGTCAGAGGAACGAAAGTTTTGCATCATATCTTAAACGACGAGAAACCTGCATTTTGAAAAGAAAGAAAGAAAGGAGGTAAATGAGATGTGCCACGGTGAGTAAGCTTGTGCTTGTTGGAAATATTGGGCTTGTCCGTGCGAATATTACAACTGAATGATCTACTGGTTTTGAAGAGTGCTTATCATTAATTTACACGATCATACATATAGTGAAGGGGATTCTATCACTGTTTCTCTTCTCTCAGTGTCCAGATAGCTAAAGGAGAACAGGTCTATTCCTGTTTTCCTCATTTCATCCTACTTATTGACTCCATTGGACAAGTTTTGTTGTTGAAACAAGGGCAATGTAGCACCTGGAGTTTATTCATTTCTGAGTGTTTTTATCAATTGCTTTCCCGCAAATACGTGAAGTTGATACACTTCTTGTTCAGTGATCCGCTTCCAAAAATCACCATTCCCGTCCCAATTTTTGCGATTCTGCATCTATTGCATTCCACATTGTTAGATAGTAAAGAGGCCTGAGTATCGTACCGCCTTTAGGTCGATTGATATTCAGCCAAAACTGATCGTGTGTGATGCACAATGTAGTACGAAAGAATTTCCGCGTGAGCGTACATTGGCTCACTGTAGAGGTTTATTCAAAGGTAAAAATCCGCTGTATAGAGACTTTATTTTTTGTCTATATTAGCTGTCATCTGGATTGTTTTCCATGGCGGAGATCGTTTGTGTAGCTCTGGGTCTTTCTAGTTACGTTTTAAGAATTTCCTTTCCAGGAATGAATTTTAAAAACTTGGAGCTGTATCAGATCTCCAGGACATTGTATCTGAGCTGAATCGTAATCATTTTTCTTAGGAGCCATCCGATACCAGATCCAATTTTCAACTACCTCCCGGAATCTTTGTGATTCATTCTTTGGTCCGGCAATTCGAGCCATACCAGACTTCTAACCCGGACAAACCGTATTTCTCTATGTGTATGACTCCATTACTTTTTCAGATACCTCCATACAAGGCAGCCAAAGGTACTACCAAAGTTTAGCTACTAGCTTCAATAGTTAGGTATTATAAAAATGCTGCGCATTGTTACAAACAATATGGATCAACAATCACACAGAAATTTTGATCGGGTATGGTATGGCTCCGAAGAGAACTAAATCGTAATCATGGTATGGTTCGAACAAGCTAAAGACCATAAGTGTAGGAGATCACTTCAAAGCTTTTCAATAACTCATCCATAGAGAAAATATGGATATTCTCCGTCCAAAAGGTTCTTTACAGTATTATCTGCAAATTTAGCGGCTTACATTCAAGAGTTACTTCAGAAAAAAGAAAATGCTGATCCACTTCGAGGTCGGACCCATCTTTTTTTTTTTTTTTTGTAAGGGTAACTGTGCATCAGTTCTTTTTAGATAGACCAGTAATATGCGGCTCGGTCTCAGTTATGTCAAGTTCCTGGATTTCCTCTTGTAGCGATACTTATAATAATGGGCATTGATCTTCTTTGTTTAGTGCAATTATGAATGAAAGGATATTATTCAATGAGGCGTGACGTCAACGGAAAGGTAAAATAATAAACGAGGACAAAAAAAAAGATCATCCTCGCTTTCCTCTCATGGATAACTTAGAAATACAAAGAATACAAGCAGCGGCAGCATCAGCTAGTAGAGCCCGTGTTTCTGGTTTTGCGGCTGAGTTTGCCAAACTAAGAGAACAAGTGATGCAGGATAAAGATAGGGAGGATGCGAGCTTTTACAAAAATCCCTTCAGTTCTCTGAGAGTGGCAAACGTTGTTGGCCAGTTTCAAGGGTTTCTGAGTGTACTGTATCCCGAAAGCGATATCACAGACGTCTGGAAGAGAGAATTGTTCACAGAAGGTTGCCTAAACTCAAAGGGCAAGTTTTTTAACCCTAGTTGCTAATAGTAAACTTGATGATGTATGTACGATATCGAGCATTGACAGGCAAAGGGACCGTTATAAAAAACAAGCTGCAAAAACGAACAGTGCTCAACGACACATCAGTACTTCTGAATATGGTAACTTCTTACGTAAAGTTGATGATAACTAAACAATGACCGGTGCTTGGAAAGGGTCTGAAAAAGATCCCGGATATGCCTTATGACTGCATACGTCAATTACGCCGATGTCTTACCAAGTACATCGATACCCTGACACAAGACGGCCTACTGGACAACCGCGGAAAGCCGAGGGCTGTATGTGGGCTCGAAGAAGTCAATCATATGTTGACAGAAGTGTTAACTGAAGAAGATCACACTTCGGTCGGATATACGCTGCAGATGTGCGCATTGTTTCTTCTGATATTTTATACGGGTACAAGAATTTCAAGTATTTTACTCCCCGACGGAGTCCCTGAAGACAAATGGAAATACCTAAAATGGAAGGTAAAAATGGTAGTCGTCTTGCTAGCTTAACATGTCGCTTTAGCACCTCTGTATTTGGAGAGAGGGTCGCGACGATGAGGGGGATATATTTCACGTCACTGTCACATTTCCTCATATTAAATGCAGAGAAAATGCATTCAGTGACGATTATACGACACTAAAGCGGACCGTGCGCTCGTCGTCGGAATTACCACGTTTCATGGACCTGCCTGAATTTTTCATCGCTTTGGCCCTTAACAGAGGCATCGCTGCGTACAGTAGTCTTGAAGCCTGGTATGTAAGCACTGCAGCAAAATTTTCCTTTGATGAGGAATATCTTGAACAATCTGTGTTTTGTCAAGCTGCTGAGGACAGGCGAGTATATGACCAAATACGCTTGAAGTAGTGCGCTTAAAATAACCTATGTACAGACTAGGTGGGCTGTCATGGGAGCCCCTTCGGTCTGGAAATGCACAAAGCCAGGCAAGGTCCTATTTTTTAAAAACTGGTTTAACAAGTATGTGAAGCTTCATTGGCGGGACACTGATCGTTCCACCTTCTCTGCCCTGTAGTACACTCGACATTCTATGCTTTCCGGCGCTTTTTCATTCAAAAAGCTTTAGAGATAAAGGGACTTGATGAAGCACGAAACCTGGCCGCACATGGTGCCGGGACAGATACCGTTTATCGACACTACGCAAAATTGGGCGAAGACCTTGATGTCGTCAGCTTTTTGACGAAGGACAAATCTGTAGTGACGGAGACCATGTCTCCACTACTACAGCCGATAAAATTCATAATTCGTAACACCTCTGTGTACGAATTAACTGACCAAGAAAAAGAAAATATCAAGGAACAACCTGGTGTTCTAGAAGCTCAAGACGCGATAAACAAATTTGTAAATCAGTTAAAAGCGACATATAACTCAGTGGATATATCAAAAAAATGGACTGAAGACGAATCAAATATCTATACAACGCTTAAAGCCAAGCTAGCCTACCGCAAGCAAAATGCTCGCCTTAGGCTTATCCGAGAAAAAGTCCAGAATATCCAGAGATCTGCACCAGAAAGAATGACATTCAACCATGAAACAGGAGAGATAAGCGATCCTCTAAACAATGGTCAGTGATCCATGAACAAAGCTCTTTTAAAAACTAGGTTTGATACTTTTTCTTGTAGAGAATACCGCAAAAGTCTCTAATAATGAGAAACGTCAAGAGATAGAAAAAATGATTGAAACATGGAAGAGAATGGAGCAAAGTACGGAAATAACGTCGCTATACCAGCCACAGACTGATGATGAAGATTGTCCCGAAGATGAGATCGTCCCGAGAAGTTTGGCAGACGCGAGGTTTATGAATACACTGGAACTATCGACATTAGTGAACAAAGTGCGAGGAACTCATCATTGCAATATATGCTTGGATGATGATACCTTGTCGCCGACTGAAAAGGGTAGAGAATATGCAGGGTTTACTGCGTTACTCAAGCACCTGTATTCTTCACATGTATCGGGGCAATGGGCCGAAGGTGACAGAAATGGCTTTGGAGGGTGTCATACATTGCTAAACCAATGGCGGCGGCAAAACCGATCGCCCAAAATCGATGGTCGATTTAAATGCCGATTCTGTACAAAAACTTATACAGATGCCTCGAGAATAAATCGGCACCTAGAAGATAAGCATTGTACAGTGACGGATCTGAACCAAGAGCAGGTGTTACGATTGATATACAAGTATTTCGAAGACAATTTCCACGTTTCCCTAACAGCACGGCACATTCAATATGTACTGGAGTACCACTCCAAGAAGCCCAGTTCCAGAATAGCGAGCAATCAACGTAGAGCGGATAGCCGCAAACGTAAACGAGAAGAAAATGAGGAGCAACGACAGTTAAATCCGAACGCAGTCCCAAGAGCGCTAATCGGACAAACAGCCTGCCTGATCTGTGCCAATGACCATACTATTGATCAACCTATGAAGGAAAAAACTTACGATGGGCTATGGGGACTAGGTCTCCATTTACTATCCGGACATAGGTCGTCGAGCTGGTCAGCCGACAAGCATGCAACCAGCAATGGAGTACATACGATGACGCAAATCTTTAAAAGAACATACGCACCCGAAAAGCAAGGTGATGATCGATTTAAATGCACTTTCCAAGAGTGCAACAAATCTTACAAGACGAGAAGACTCTGTTTAGCGCATCTCAATGCAAAGCATATGTCTATAGAAGATCTTCCCAAGGAAGATGTGATCCAAGTCATCCAAACGTACTTTGCGGAGAACTACAACTTTAATATCACGGATATCCACATAAATCGATGGTCGGAAGCCATTGAAGCCGGACATCAGCGTAGTTTACAGTTCAGTCGCACAAAACATACACCGAAATAAATTCTGCAGGATAGGCCGGTCCGCTCGTCGGACCTTCGATTCTAACCTGCAATTGCGCTTTGCAGTCCTTGGCTTAGTTGCCTCCTCTTTTTCCATCTAATCATAAAAGATGGTATGTTGCATCCATCCACAGCAATCGATGAATAGATTCATCGGATGATACTTACTGATCTTCTAGTCCGCGGCTGCCAGACCCGTCATTAACGTTTACGCCGAGACCGGCAAGGCTTCCAACGCCACTGTCCCTCTTCCCGCCGTGTTCAAGGCCCCTATTCGTCCCGACATTGTCAACTTTGTCCACACCAACATGGCCAAGAACAAGCGTCAGGCTTATGCCGTCTCTGCCAAGGCTGGTGAGCAGACCTCCGCTGAATCCTGGGGTACTGGTCGTGCTGTTGCTCGTATTCCCCGTGTCAATGGCTCTGGTACCCACCGTGCTGGTCAGGCTGCATTTGGACCGATGTGCCGCGGTGGACGTATGTTTGCCCCCACCAAGGTTCGTAGTTTTAGAAACATGATTTTGGGGTGTAATGGGGTTGATTTGGGGGTGATGGGAAGCAAATGGGCCTCATGAAGAGGTGTCATGTCGAAATGGGTGGACTATTGTGGTGTTGGGACTGCGATTTTTATGATTTGATGGTTGACGATGATCTTTTCTTTTTTTTTTTTT
>JNEV01000999.1:0-36073 GCA_000697495.1 Saksenaea oblongispora B3353 | reverse complement strand
CCAGGATGCTGGCGTTCTGCTTCCATTGCAACTGCTGCTTATTTTTGCACGGTATAAAAAGGTTGTCATTTATTCATCATTTAACTTCGCCTTTTTTTTTGTAGACATAACTAGAGTGGTTGGAGGAGTGTAATTTCTCTCTCAGCTTCTCGAGGAACTCTCTTTAACACCATATTATAAAATGCGTGCACCATAAACGGAGCCAAAGAAAAAAAGGAACGATCTTCCTCGTTGATCTTTTTGGGTGGAGCATTTCCTTATTTAGAAACACAATGAACTAACGCATTACGCAGACCCATGTTATCCAGGTCCTCTTGAATTCCATGCAAAAAAGTGCTACTTATAACGCAAAATTCGTTTAGAGGCAACGCTAAGTTCGTTTAGAGACGACGCAGAAATGATATGCATTGTTCCGCAAAACGTTTTAACCGACCACGCAAAGACATTAATGGCTACCGTAAATGGGAAAAGCACAGTATATTCAGTTGACGGAAGTTGAAAAGCTAAGATTGACTCTAACGGACATGTCAGCTGTCGCGCTGTGGGAGTTTGGATTGACATAATTCATGAACCTGTCTGGAGCTTTTGACAACGCCATGCCTAGCTCTTCGCCAAGTGCATACAAGACCATTATGTCATTCACGTTTACTCGATATTCAAAAACAAAGTTAGTGGGTGGCTTTGTTGCGCAACTTCTTAGAAGACGTAAGTCGTTCAGACGATGCACCAGTTCACCACATTTTCAATAATAACTCGCAAAAATATATCACAGAAAGAATAAAAATCGTAAAAAAATAGACTATAATATGATATACAAAAGCCAAACAAGTTAACATTGGAAACTCGTCATTTTTACCTCACTTTTGACAAAATTTTTTTTTCCTAAAATTAATGGTGTCATATAGAATATAACGAGGAGAACAAGGACATTTTAAGCGTTTTCTTTTCAGATAAATGTTTATTGAAAAAAATGAGAAAAACAATCTTTTGGCTATCGGCCATCCTTAGGTTCTACTTCATCCCAACAAATTTCTGTATTGTTTGGCTCAGTGACATGCGTAGAAACAGGCTCATTGTTTTGTTGGCAAGTTGTATTACGTAAATATGTCGTGTGAGAACTAACGGTTTCAAGAGCGTACGCTTCCTCATCAACGATATAGCCTATAGGTTCAGAACAGCCACGCTCATCAACAACATGACCCTGTCCATCTTCGTAAAAAAATTGATTGTTCATTTTGAAATGTGATAATATAGATATGAAAGTGGAACTCAGGATCCATAAAGCGGGCGTGTTTATATGATGTGTCTGCCAAACTTCGCATGACATCCTTTTCCGTGGGTACGTCATTTGAGTTGTCATCGAGCGCAAAAATATTCTTGATGAATACGACCTCTACTTTGTCAGCTTGTGACTTTGGGATTGGCTCACACGACAGGAAAAGATCTTGAATTTTCTCCCTTTTGTAAGATTTTTCCAAGATTTTGTATAGAAACTTCAAAGATTTTAGGACAGTTGAGATGATTACCCGTAGTGCAGAGCGACATTGATTTTTAGAAAGAGCGTATGTACTGTCTAAATGTGTGTTGCGAGGTCCAAAGGGCCTTGCCGTCATCAGAGCAATCTTGGGGTCTGGAAGTCTCCCCAGGAACACGTTCGAGTATATACAGCAATGGATATATCTAGACGAGGTTGAAGGCAAACCTATACAGTATCATGCAAACCGAAGCAGCAGCGCTATAATGTTTCACTGTTTGGGTTCTCCCAGGAACTTGCAAAAGGACTATATAGAATTGAATGTAGTCTCTTATTCTTCAACAATAGTTTCTTTTGCTTCAACGGTGTTCATCTCAAAAATCTTGATGATAAAGAGATTTCAGTCATAGATCGTCTTCAAGTATGCTACCACTATGGGAAAAGTGTGATACAACAATACCGACTATCCACTGTCTTTTGTATTTCTCAGCTAAATAGTCGGAAATGTTGTAGCACAGTACTGCCAATATATTTCTAAAGGCAACACACTGTTACCCACTATCTACCTGAGAATTACAAAAGACAGTGGATAGTCGGTATTGTTGTATCACACTTTTCCCATAGTGTACGGCCATATGTGCCAAAGGACGAGGATTATCAGCACCTACTTCAATGGATCCCTTCGCCTTTTTGGGGAGCATCATTCTTGACAGTGCTGGATATAGTGAATTAAAGCAAGAAATTTGCCCAGACGTAAAACCGTCATCAATTTACGCTGTTCCATTCAACGTTGCTACTCTCTATGAAATGTTGTGCTCTCGGTCCTCGGGTTATTTTACTGTTTGTTCCACTGATGGCGAAGTTATAGCAACCAGGTGTGATGCCATGTAGAACGAGCGAGACGTGATATACGCGTTCTTTGATGAAGCGCTATACAGAATGTGTGTAGGCGTCATACGATTGAATTTCGTGAGTGTGTTATGCTCACTCTGGAAGGTATGGCTGTCACTGAGGAAAACCATTTGCAGACTGTTGGAACTCGACATAACGCATGTTTATCAAGATACAAGAGATAGAAACGGAAAAAGAAGCGTAACTTACAATTGACATACCGTATGACGTAGCAAAGCTTGATGGTGATGCTCGGCATTGAGAGATAAAAGCACTTGAAGTACAGATCAAGGAATATCAGCAGGAGCAAGGAATATTGAATCGTTATCTGAGAGTGGAGACAGCAAGTTTCGCTGCAAACAAACAAAGGCTCCAGGTGCTCAAGAAGGCCCCCAGAGCGTCCCCGATTATGAGAAAGTGGAACTCTACCAAACCAAACAAAGGCGAAATCGAACGGGACAGCAGCTTCAAAATCTCAAAGCAACACTTTCCAACGCAAGAGCACGGAAATACCATTTAGCAAAGGTAATGCCGCATACATCGACGTGTTACTCAAAGCATATGGTACATTTAGGCAAAGGAAGAGCGACGAAAAAGAAACAGTAAAAATGCCGAAAAAAGGAAAATTAGAAAGGGTGGTTTACAAGAGGACAATAATGAAACAGAAGATGGAGAAGAAGAGAATCAAACAACGAAGCCAGCATTGAGGATGCTCAGATGCGAAGACAGTGCGGACAAGTTCGATATTCGGGATCTCTCTTTTCAGAAAGAGATCGTCCTTGCAGAAAAGATTATGGAATAGTTACTCTCAACAGGAATGGCGATGTCGAAGAAGTCAACTACTGGATCGATTGCTATATATCCCCAAGCCGTTTTCTGTCGATGCAAATCACATTGATGAGATCGCTTTTACAAGGAAACTCGCAAGAAAACGAGAAGAAAAAAAAAAGAAAAGTACGAATATTTACGTTGATATGAGCGTTACTGACCACGTAAATTTACCTAGGCCAATTGCAAGGTCGTTTCAGCAGAAAAAGATTTGGAAGATCATTCCATTCTGGATGTAGTTACAAAGCAAGCATGATGAAATCACAAGAGGTAACAACTGCTGCTTAGCGAATGTCCTGCCAAGCTTTCTATTCTTTGGATAGGTACGACGTTCACGTAGGAAAACTCTTCGAGTATTCTACCGTAGTCCTGGTGCCCGCCATGACCGTCGGGTACAAAACTGGAAAATTCAACAACCATACGCCAAGGTTGCTTCTGAGGAAAGAACTTTTATCAAGTCAGTCTGGCCCAAATATCCCACCGAGGGACATTGCAGGCGTGGTGGCACCAAGCTTCGACGGAAACATAGGCGATATCTTCTCATAGCAATGACAAATGAATATTGCACCTCTTAAGTTTGTCTCTATTGTTTTCATCGATGTATACATCCAAAAGCAAGTAGGATGATTGATGGAAAGTTCAAACAAGTTTCTATCAATGGTTCGTTAGAATATATCAACGCCCAACTGCCCTTCAGTCAAATCAGGTTACACCCCACGAGGTAGGGATGCACAAGCGGCAATCTGCATTGCCCTGGCTGGGGCTTCAACACTAAGACCGAGCATGCGGAAACCTTTCTCAACATTCAGCCACAATGAACCCATCAGTCGCTTCGATACTGACCGAGCTTTTAGTCGTTTTCCACCTGTGCAGGTAGGTATTGCTTTTGTCAGAAATCGCAATTGATATGTATCTTTACAGATAGGTGAGGAAACGGCAACCAGTTCATCATGAACTGGGGTTACATCTAGTAAGATGAGAAATTTATAACTGATGTCAGCTGTAACATATTTTAGAGCAAAGCAAAAGTGTACGTACTCTATAAATGGGAATATTAGATTTCCCTTCAAGCCACCTTTTGAGTATTGAAAAATCAATACAACAACTTCTCCTCGTGATTAATTCACTGGATATATCAATGGAAGGAAAATAACCATGCTTATGATGTCATAGAAGTAATCATACTTGATTAAAACCTGAGAGAACTTACAAAAACATCATTTATGACGTCTTGCGGTGGTTCTATAGTAATCTGGAATTCATGACGACTTCGCAGGGTATTTGGAAGACTGCGCGTAAAGTTGGAAGCCATTTCGTCATTAACTCCTTTCTACCAGGTTTTTGATCCATATATTGAAAATGCGATATTCTAACTATGGTAGCACTTGACGTCGGAAGATTTTCCCGCTTCAACTATCCGACATTTTATCACAAGCAAGCAAAACCCAATTTATCCAGGGGGTAAAGTCCACCTATAATACCAAATTCAAACTCCTTGTGTAGACTTCACTAACCTTCTTTTAGTCTGCCTTTATTTATCAACCTGACAGTTTGTAACTTAATTCTCAACGAGACAACAATGACAGAGGTACATATTCCTGTATATTTGGAGTAATCCAAAATAGCAACTGTAGAAGTTTTAGAACATTAAAACCTCCCTACTGCTCTTTAAGAGCCTAACCTGCCGTTAATATTGGCTTTCCGGACTGTACTTCCAAAATATGCAATTAGAAGTACTTGATAGCAAGTAAAGAAAAGTAACAGCATACGTTAATACAATGGCTCTGGTTTCTACAATCTTACGCGCCTGTTTACAAGATTTTCTGCTAGCTGGTTGACATCTAATAGAAGAAAACACTCTCGAACGTATAGCCTGTTTTGGGAAGCTCCGTGGTCAGTTTAATCTATTGGTGATCCTGCTTTGCTTTCTTGACTTCACAATGAAGTCCCTTAACTATTGCGGATTTGCATACATATCCCTTTCATATGCTGATGATTATGGATAGCCATGACATATACTGGATATTGACGAGAATAGGCAAGACTACTGTCACATGTAGCTGAACAATGTACTACTGCTATTGTTTTACATTTTTACTTTTCTCTCTGATAGCCTCATCGATGCAGATGGTATATTCATCGCTGCGTTCGCGGACTCCCGAACTATGCTTTACTGGCGCTTAGACACTCTGGTACCTTATGGCGCGTTACCATATCTCAGAAGGGGTAAGCTCTACAGAACGTACTGACAACACACCCCTGAACCCCGTTTTAGAACTAGCTTTGCGACTTCTTACAACGTTTGTTCGGTATACTGCAAATTCCTCCAAAAATTTCTTGTGGTAGGTGTAATAACTTTGACTGTTGCTTCATCACCTGCTATAAGTTAATTGGTCTTGTAATAAAACTCCTACTAATGATACATAGCATCAATTTTATTTACATAATCTTTAGAAAGTTCGCAGATTATCAGATTATTCGGACAGGCCCCCGTTGGTTTCCGTTCACATATGATCCACTTGCTGATATTACAAATGATGGGAGCTGTACATCCAAAGAGTAGACATCTTATCTGTAATTTTATAAACAGTAACAATCTTATACTGCTTCTCGGTGCAATACACATTCGATACAATCGTAATTAATTGCTACCATGATACCGAATTTACTTTACAGTGTGATTGTAAGAGAGGACAAACACATTCATAATACTAAGGTATTAAGAGCATGAGACAATCAAGGATAATCATTTTGGATGCTAATATCATCCTCTAATACAGCTCTATTGTAGTAGTGACAGTACCATAGAGTGGTTCTTTCCGGTATTGTATATAGTTATTCCCTTTTTTGCATTTAACGCTTTCCCTTATCTTTTCGACGTTTTCAACCCAAATATATGCATTCTTGAGTAGAGATTTTACACAAAAGAGTTATTTTTCATCAAGGTTGGAAAAAGTACCTGGTATTTCAGGCCGATCGGCCCATACTGGCATACCTGTATGTTATCACATCATAACAGTGCATCAAATTATTCTAGAACAAAGAACACTTTATCTTCCATTCTCCCTATTCCTGCTCCAATTTTAGACAAGACATCACTTCTATCATTGGATTTGTTTTGCTTTCTGCGCGATAGTATACCCTGTATAAATTAAACCTACCGATGAAGGTACTTCCGACATATTCCATTAGACTCAACCGAAGGTTATTAGAATCGATTATTCTTTTTACATCAATACTACATCAATTCATTGGCATAAAACGACGGATTTGCATATATCCCAACGGTTGTTTCTAATCGAGAAAATTGTTAGCATACGGACAACAGATAAAGCACAGCTGCTCCTTGGTTCTGTATCTTTCTCCATATCCTGGTTAGGCCTTTTACACCCATTCTGTCTTGTTCTTTTAGATTTCATGATCTGTGTCGCCAGTCGTCATTAGTCATAGACATTTCGTGGTTTTCAAGGCCATGGCTAGCTTGTATCGATATTTATTGCTACAATCCTTGTAACTACAACTAAAGGTTGAGTCACTCTATTAATTTCTCTGCAGCACGTAATATTTCCCACATATCCTTCAAAATATCTACTTTCCCGGTACGCCACACTTACGTCTTACTGATGTGATACTGCCCCTAGTGCACAGTAGGGATACATTTGGGGTAAGCTGAAATGCATCAATGTTTATCTCATGTCGATTACCATTAACAAATTCATACTACATAAATAAAGTTTGCCTCAACCAGAGGACCTAATTCATATAGGTTCAATCCAACTTCATGCAATGTACTGATAATACCAGTTGAATTTCGGCTTAACTCAAGCTAGCCCCACTCATCGATATAGAATCTAGTTAGATAAATGTTCATTCAACAGACGGTAATGCTGAGCTTATTTCTAAAAATGTATGACGTATACATATGTTTTAGGTTTTAGCATATTAATAGCCCAACGCTGTATTACCATTACCGCTTAGAAAATTTCGCGCGCTGATTGTTTCTCTTAACGTGATCTGCACCGACGATCCTCTATGCGTCAAAAAAAAAAAATAGAACGGGGGATTTATGAGAAAAGGGTCGAAAAGGACAGGAGAAAACAACGTGGTAAAAGCGTGTACTTGCCTAAGCACAAGTATTATATCTGCCATGTGCTTTGATGCCATGACTTAAATATGAGGTAAAAGTGCTTTACATCCGTGCCACCCTTTCTACAGGGAGGCACCCCTTCACGCTAGCAAACTTATCTTCAATAGATAATGCATTAATACCCCTGTTCTTTGTTCAATTACCGCGTGGCATGCCATGCCCTTACTCCTTCTCTGACTCGTGGAAAGCCACAATAATGTTTATTGAATGGACATTTACATGCTATAAATAAATTTAGGTCGATCAAAGACGCAAGCTTGCAATAGCAAAAATTGGGTTACCTCATCCATAAGTCAATTTTTCTTCATAAAAACATAGACAGCATGGGCTTGGTCATCGGTTCACACTAGCTCTACATATTCGCAATAGGTACCGCTGGTATACTTCGATATATATTCACTCCCCCAAAAACATATTTCCACTTAATGGCGAGGACCACCACCAACACTCATTATTATTATCAGCAGCCGGGCGGTAGAAGGAGGTTTTTCAGTATAGGAGGAACTGGTGGAAAATCGCAACGTATTACCGATGGCATAGTCAATACAGCATCTGAAGAGTTTTGCTATGTAGCATGAAGATGTAAGCAAACTAGATCGTGCAAACGACAAGATTTTTACGTTCTTTGTTTGAACAAAAAGGATATCATAGTACAAAACGACTTGTACAGAAGTATTCCAGGTTCAGAAAATGTCAGGTCGCATAAGATTTTTGTACATGCCCAACCTGCAAGATATAAGAAATGAAAGAGGATGGTACAGAGGCAAAGTTCTGGAAATGGGCTTTTTCTTCAAATACCTCAGATATCTTGGGTGGCACACACACTTATTTTGATACATTTTCTACACATACTAATAGAATTTTGAAACTCTATAATAGTCACAGCAAACCTATGTGATCCAGATGTAAACCTTTTCGTGATAACTCACTGTGAGTTGATTTAGAGGTATCTGAAACAATTAACTATTCTCATTCGACGTAGAACTGTCATGTTCGCCAACAGAAGCTACGTCTCAAGTGGTGCAAAACTCTGCAAAACCGGTAAAAATCGCACGCGACAAGTAGGAGAAGTCACTCCTTTTTTTTTTCTCTTCTTTTTTTCTTCTTTTTTTCTTCGACCACCACGTTTTTTTGCTTTTCTTTTCTTTCTTCTCTCTTTTTCTTCTTCATGTGACAAAAAATATCGGAAAAGGCTATGTAGTGCTACTTCATGAAATTGCAACGTCACTACAGTTGCGAAATATATTAAACTGATTACTGTATCATACCATAATTTGACGTATATAAGCTGGCGCACTGTCAATCACAATATAAATAGATATCGTTTCCCATCGAACAATATTAGAATACAAATTGTTCATGTTGATTTTTAGGAGGGAGAGCCATACAAAAGGTTAAGGTCAACGTTGTAACGTCTCCTCTTCTGGTCTCCAAAACAATAGCAGGCACTCCTTGATCTGTGCTTTCGTGCGCTTCGTGGCAGGAAAACAACTTGCATTGGGTGCCCCTATGATATGTCTTTAGGCACAATCACGATGCATACTCCCCATCGGGAAAGGAGCAGTGAAACGTGGAGGAACAGACAGCAAATAAGGGAGTGTGTGAGTGTGTGAGTGTGAGTGTGTAAGATAGAGTAGGTTGGTAGGTGAGCGGATATGGTGAAGCGGACACCAACTCGGCAAGCGGTCATGGAGAAAGCCACGTAAAAGGAGAAAATGCGAGAGACATCAAACAAAAGGGGAAGTGGAGGACAATACAACCACGACAAATCGAGGGTTTCTGCAAGGGTTCTCTGATGAAATTTGAAGGAGGTACAGTTAAGGGGCTATCTAGCTCGTCATCAAAAGAAAAATAAGACGGATATCGAAGATACGTAGCTCGTTTTTGTTCCTTGCTGATATGGACCCCTTACTTCATTGACAAATATTCCGTGCGGTCGGGTGCATGGCGGACCTTATTCATTCCAGGAGTGTTAACCTCAAAAAACCTATAAAAGAAGGCCCTGACAGAAAGAATAAAAAATTATTACTCTCATCTATTTTCTCTTTATTTTGTTTTGTTAACTGCTATGGATATTAAGAACTTGCTCTGCCCTCTTTCCAACTCCAGCCAGCCTGTCGTAGTAGAAGTTTGCCAGAAATCGCCTCTTGTTCATCATCAACCATACCCAATTTGGTCGTCTGCTTCATCATCTGCTTCATCTAGTAGCCCAACCATGTCATCTTATTCCTCCCTTCCGTCACTTTCTCCAGCAATGTCTCCCGCATCATCACCTGTAGTCACTTCGCTTGTCCGCCCAACACTTCCGAAACACTCTGCTCCTCGACACGCACGAAATACATCACAGACTCGTACGCCTTGGACACCAGCTGAGGATTATTTGCTGCAACAAGGCTATGCCCAAGGGCTATCTTGGGCAATGATCTCTTCCACCTACTTACCCCATCGTTCGCGTGGATGCTGCTGGGGTCGATTTAAAACGTTGCAAGCCAAGGCTATGGAACGACGTGAATGGTCTGATAACGAGGATCGTCAGCTATTAATCGCTATGAAGAAACATGCTCGTCTTTTCAAGCAAGCTTGGAAATCAGTAGCTCGTGAAGTCAACGATCGTTCATGGAGAGAATGCGAGTTGCGCTCTGCAAAGATTGCTAGCATGATCCGCAAACGCCAACTCAACGCCATGTAAACTCGCCAATTCATTTCGCCACGAAAGGTGAACTGTAGACCGGATCCCTTTCTCAACCTACTTCCTTTTTCTACTAAAGCAAAAAAAAAAGTACAGCGGCGTAAAATTATTTCCCACCCATCTTTCATCCTCGCTTTTTATACATGGACATTATACAAACGAAATCACACACACACACACAATCGCACACACAATCACACACACAATCACACACACAATCACACACACAATCACACACACAATCACACACACAATCACACACACAATCACACACAAACACACACAAACAATCACACACACACATATATATTTACTTTTTCTCTCTCACACATATATTTCTTTATGGCCACAACCTTCCCAAGCCCTTATGCCTGTGCAAAATTGTATTATCTTTTCTAGTATATGAACACACTAGCTAATATCCGAAAAGGATGTTTGTGATACCCATCATGGTGTGTACTTGTCCATTTTTCACAATAATAAATTATCTTTCCTATTTGTTTGCGGGTAACAACTAGTTTCTTTGTTTGGTTAGCTGAAAAGTTTTGTGGACAATACATATTATTTCTGTGTTGAAAGTACCCAATAAGGCAGCAAAAGTCTGAAAGAAATTAGCCAATAGTACTAAAGGATGTCAGTCAGGATATTTGTACTTAGAAAGAGTGTGAGTGAAAACTAAGCTCCTTTGATGTTTATTACACTTCTATCCAGTGAAGCACACTTGCCACTAGGTTTAGCAGATCATTACTATAATGTTTGATTATTCGTCTTCTTAGACTATTATGAGCTGCACCTGATTATGGATATTGTTTCTGCAATTAGATATACATCGTTACGAGGCATACTACCGAAGTGAATTTTTCATAACACAATAAGCACGTTTAAGAACCAATCGACAGCCTATTCTTATGAATTTATTTGACTTGGAAGTGAATGTCTACAATATCAAATAACTATCATTTCTTTGTAGATTCATTACGAAAATCGGGATGGCGTGACGTGATGCGTGCTTAGATAACTCGGATCGGTTGTCGAATTGTTTTCTTCAATCCTTTGTAATCTACGATAGGCTGGCCTTATACACTTTGCCTATAAGGACGTGTCAGAAGTGATATTTTTTCTGATATAAAGCATTCCAACGGAGCTGCAAAAGATATATTTGCGTGGAGCCTTTCCTAGAACAATATGATGTCAAACTAGGTAAGTTATTTATATTTTATTTACGATCACAATAACCGAGTCAAAAGCAGAATATTTTTACCTCATTCCCGATATTGAAGCGATGCAAGCAGCTTTTCAAGGAAGACAAGCATCTTTTAAACTTGAAACGAAGGTATTTTTCATTATACGGATATGTAATTAATGGCAGCCATTTATTTAGAATTCTTTTGCATAGCTCCGGTGGTGATTTTGTTAAGATGTGAACACGTACTTTGTGAGAATCTCCGTAAGCAGCTGGTCATAACCAATGCAATTTCTGTAAGCGCTTATTTCTATGAATAATGAATGCCTTATTTTATTCTACCTCCTTCAAAGACCAGAACGGCAACTCTTAATGTCGATAGCAAAAGCAATCAGTTGCAAGAATCTAGTTAGGACTATTTGAAGATTGCTCATAGAGTTTCATGACGGTTAAAGAACTGTTATCTTAGAATTTTTTTTAAAGCTACTGTTTGGTGGTTTCTCTGTTGATTATCAGGAGGGCCGCGCCGATATACTCTCTGCAAAACTACCAAAGATTAGTGCTGTCAGCTAATGTATCACTGACCTATGATTATTTATTGACGTCAACTTGGTTTACAAAATTATCAAATGGCACGAACGCGTATTGAGAAGTCGATAAAATCATGAATGACTACAGAGACAGTATCATTGATCTCTTAACTTCAATCTATGCAAGCAAAAGTCTCTCCACAACAGCCCCCGACCAATCTGATGTACGTAGAGATGGCTGCAACATATTTCTCTTAAAAACAAAGATCGGCAAAGACTAATGTGTGCACTATGGACAAAAGAGCCTGTGTATTACAAAAACGGGATTGCGCGATGGGATGACGATTCCTATAAAAAGATCAAGAGCCACCATCAAGCAGATGTCACTAACCCAGACAGTGTGTATTGCTATTTGTCAGCGGGAGGTTTCACGAGAAGCACACATATGGAGCTCATAAGTCGATCAGTGAAAGTAAAGGGTGCAGAGATGTGTTTGATGGAGATATCTACCAACAATCACACGAAACTTTATTCACTGTAGAATACAATGTTGCCCTGGCTTTGTTCACCAGTAGCTTCAACCTATTCAAGCGAAGTGGCCATCATATGGCGATTATTCGCTTTATCTATATTAACTACCTTCCCAAAATGTAGTACAAAAGCAGGAATATGATCTGGGTATGCATCACACCACGACTAAGAGCGTTGTCATTGAGACAGAATATGAAAACGCCACGAAAATTATGGAAAATTTGGGTTTTGACTGATCAATATAGTTACAATGGTAATATTCCTACCTACTTTCACAAAGCGTAATAAAGTCCCGCCTTCTTGCTTTTTCTGGGGTAACACCTCCTTCTCCCTCCTTATTACTCAGTGAGGATATTTCATTGCTTCATTACCCTCATGAGGATGGACACATAGGCAAGGAACCGCACATTTTGTGAGCTAAATGCTTTTACCTAGATAAGCACCAGGTCAGGAATATTGGGGATTGCTTTACTGAAACATATTATGTTCATAGATCCTCTGTTATTACGGATAATGTGAGACTCGTCGCAATTATTTTTAAAACCCACCCCTGAAAACTATTATTCTGAATATAATTCATAGTTGACACTGTTTATTGAACAAATCTTTACACTAATCTAAACAAATTTTGTGTCCGTGAAGGGCCAAGATTTCTCAAAGGAAGAAATGAAAATGCGTTATCAATTAAACCGTAAACTTAAACTTGATCGTTTAGCGGATACAAAATTTATTCAGAGTAGCATAAAATTCACTGATGGCTAATACCTCTTGCATTTGGATGTTATTTTACTTACCTCCGGAGGGTAATCCCATGTCATCTGTGTATGCCCTGTCCGCACCAAGATGGCGCGGACAGGAGAAACAGTTAATGGCGTGCAGCCATTATCTGCTGTTTAAGTACCATGGCTCTAAACAGTACATTAACAGACATGAATGATCCTTTGTTTATAGTTAACACTAACACGTACCGAAGATGTTTTGTGAAACAGAGCCGAAGAAAAGGGAAAGGAATGGCCTTTCTTTTTATGATTGATTTTTTTTTTCGGCTGGTACGTTTCTTTATCGAGAACCATAATGAACCAGCAGTGACCCAGGACCACTTTAATATATGTAAAAAAAAAAAAAAAACTTTACTTACTACGCAAAGCCCATTAAGAGCCAATACAAAAATGATATGAATCGTTCCGCAAAACGTTATAGTCAAGCGGAGATCGGCTTCCCATAGTGAAGGACATTATTGGTTGCCTGCAAACAAATAGGAAAGAACTGTATTTCCTACTGCAACGATTCAAACAAGTTTGTTTTATTTCTCTGCACAGTAAAATACAATTGACGTATGGGAGATGAGCAGTACCAAATCCGGCATTTTTGTCATCTTTGGAATTTGATCTATGAACACTTCTTCCATTCTCTATGTTTATGCACCCAGATAATCTGCGCTATTGGCTGATTTTAACCAATATTGCATGGCTTTTCCCTGTTGTGTCGTCCACCGAACAGCATAGCAATCATTATTCTCATTCGGAGGAACCTTCTTTTCATCTACATGAGTGCGGTTCCTCTACGTGGGCTAGGAAGCGGGTAACCATGATCTCCCATGACTTGGCAATGGATACTTCCTTCCACAATCCGGAGCAAGGAGCCCGCGACGCTGCTGCTATCCTTGATATCGACTTAACGTGGAACAAGCATCTAGTCAATACAACGTCTAGGATGTCAACTGATATCCGCAGTGCTGTTGACCGAGTAGATAATTAAACGCAAATCATACTTTTGTTGTTCTCATCTTTTTCCTCCAGGGTGTTGATGGTATAATATTAACTATTCCAAACGACGGATTACTTGGAGCGATCCATTACGCCCTTGAAAAAAAAGTTCCGATTATTGTGTTTAACACTGGAATTGAATACGCCCGCCAACTTGGACTGACTAGCGTCCTGCAAGATGACGAGGAAGCAGGGCTACTTCTGGGGCAGGAACTTAAGAGGCGAGGCTATTCGCGTCCATTGGCAGTGCAAGTACCTGGGTTGGACGATATCAGCTGCCAAAAACGACTCTCAGGTATTCAGCAAGCGTTGCAACACAACCCCTTTGTTTTATCACTTCCAGACTATGGGGCATTTGCTCAGCCTATAGCAGAAATTCGCAATGTTTTTCTGGCAAATAACTCTTTTGACTCGATCATTGCTTTGGGAGGCTCGGTAATAGAAGCACTGCTTATAGTGTATGACATAGTTCTCACAGTTTAACAGATAACATCCGATATAGTTAGCGATGCTGTGCTAGCTATCAAACATACTGACAGCCACCGTCGCGTGGGAGTCTCGATGTTCGATATTGGAAGCAACAACATGGTAAAACTGTTTCACGAACATGATGATACTATTGCAATATCCCAACTGCCGTACTATCAAACAGCTCTACCGGTTTTTTACATGTATCTTCGGGTAACGCATCTTGACACTTAGCAACAAGCCGCATTGTTTATTCTTTATCAGCTGCTTACAGGTTACGATGTCTTTGTCAATCAAACGGTCAAGACTGGTCCTATCTTGGTCACCAACGAAACGCTACTGACAACTATTCAAAATGAAAAATCCAAACTAGTGCCTCTGAGATCCACGTCTACATATATTAGTGCAATTGTCTCGAATGCACGTGGCGACACGTACAATGCGGCATTGATGGCAGGGGCACATGATTTTGCTCACAAACTCAACTGGACCATTCTCAATCAGGCTGAGGTACGAGTCCGGGAGATATTAACAGATACCATACTGAATCACATTTTGTCTTTATCATTAGGTGCCGCAAGCATCAGTTGGTAAGAATGATAAATATAGTTAGCCTACTCCTAATTAGCTAATCACATTTTAATCAAGAAGGGTTTCGAACTGGATTGGTATCTTATGCAGACCAGGGGGCCAGTGGGATCTTCTTTGAATCCAGCAATTTGGAGGGACTGCAATACCATTCATCTGTTAGCAACGTCTCAAAGTTAGCTACGGAACCGACAGGAGCGTTCTTTGAAGAGCTGGGCCCAAACGAGAGGTAATTAACATGTCAGGTTCATTCACGTAATTGTAATGTTGTGGAATTAGAACCACGGTTAACGTTACTATCGATAAAGTGTCACTAGCGAAGTCAGTGGCGCAGGCGGTAGCTATGGATAACGCGGTTTCTCCGATTTGTATATCTGAACACACACATCGAACTATGACGGACTTTTGTGATATGTTCTATTTGTTCCTTCAAGAGAACATGCAAGGGCATGTACCTGACCGTGACCTTGTCGTTCATACTATACGTCCTTCTACGTCTGAAGCGATGGATCATGAATTCCGTAACATAGTAGCTTCGCTTGAAAAACAAGATTACGTACCGGATGCTTATGTGACGCTTTCAGAATATGTGTTTGCCATCATGAATACTGTACGAATCATCTAGCGTGTATTTTCGGTGTTTACTCCATTATCTTTTTTTTTCTTTCTTTTTACAGCGTATGCTTAAGGGCTACATGGCAAATACCACTGCGTTGTACACATCCGGTGACCTTTATGATCAGGTACAGGCGTTTTTAGAAGGCCGCATCAAAGCATTCTGGTAAAAAATCTCTTACGGCAGGTCGATAGACTTAAAATGGCTTAGGTACACAAATATGTTTGCAATAGGTTTTCTTTCTCTTTTAAATCTTTTTCTTGCAAAGTCGGTTGTTTCCTATCATCCGTGGGAAGATGCATTGGTTTCGGCGTCCCGAATCCAATTCGTATGTCCAACGGGCACCTATTACTATAAATTAGCCTCCGACTATTTCTGCACGGACAATGGGCGTATTCGAAAAGCGATTCAGTGCATCCACTGTCCCGAAAATATGTTTGCGTCGCAACCAAACCAACAAATCTGCCAACACTGTGAAGACGGGACGTACGCTTTTCGAGGGGCTTCGTTCTGCTCACACTGCGATGAAGGTGCAAACAGCCATAATCCAACTTGCATGGCATTTGTAGACAACCTATCGAGAGCTACTAGACAGATATACATGGCAGTCTTTATTCCACTAGGATGCTTGCTCTTTGCTGGCCTCGTTTTGATGAAACTGTGGCAGATCCGCCGAAATCGGAGGGCAGCTGCACTCCTTGGAGATAACTCATGGCTACTAAGCTTTGACGATCTCACCCATAGCTTAGCAGTGCAGTCGATGGTAGCCACAAACATGCCTTCGAATGAAAAACAATTGGAAGCTCCGCGATCATCTATCTCTAAAAGTATTTCTGACACGAAATTGTCTCTTCGGAACAGTTTGGATGAGGAGTGTGCAAAAAACGAACCTTGCGGCACAAACTGGATGATGTAAATTGCCCACATAGATGAACAAAGATAACTCAATGTCAACGTAGCAATTCAGCGGGATTTATGCAAGCGCTTGGTATCCAGTAAGATTGTTTGCTTTCTGTCAATAGTCCATGCTGATTTTGCTTCTATAGCCGAAATTTGCCCGTATTAATTAAACAGATTGGCCAAAAACGTGTCCGCATTGATGATACAGTGCGAAAAGAGATAGCATTAATGAAGGACGCACGACATCCGAAACTGGCTGAGTTTATTGGGCTTTGCTTCGAACCACAGCGCACTTTTGTTGTTGAAGGTAGCGCTATAGAGAGGTCACATCAGCCTATTAACGTGGTATTGATTAGAGCATTGTGCAAAAGGAACATTGGCAGATGTCTTAGCTAATACAGATATCGAGTTAACCTGGATATTTCGGTTTTCCCTCATTCACGACTTGCTCGACGGTAGCCTGGTTACCTAAGGAACATTATTCTTGACTTATTTTTTACATATAGGTATGGACTTTTTACAGCGATCTAGGTTCCTGGTCCATGGCTCATTGACTTCTTCGTCATGCATGGTATCGGGAAAGTGGGAGCTTAAGATCACAGACTACGGCCTGAATGCTGTAAGGCGCTCCCAGTTGGATCCCCTTATGCTTTCTGCACTCCCCAAAAGAGAACACCAGATACCATACGATGACTGCACCTCTGTCATTCAGTCTAGTGATAAGCTTTTGTGGGCTGCTCCTGAATCGATCGTGTGCACTCCGTTGGGATTTTACCTCTCTTTGCCCACCAAAGCATCCAACGTTTACAGGTATGTTACTTCATTGCTGTACGCTTTTGTTTCTTAGCTGATAATGTTAGTACTGGCATTGTTCTTAATGAGATTTTGACTCGTGAGAAACCATATATTCAGCAACAAGTCCAAGGTTTTAGTTGTGAAAGCATCTTCAATCAGATCCGCGATGAAGAGCTGTATCCTCGAACGCTACCACAAGGCCATGATGAATATTCTGACGGGATCAATATTATTATACTGGAATGCCTGCGACGAAATCCTGAAGCGAGGCCCACTATACCTACTATAGCAGTAAGGCCCCACGCAAAATAACTAGTATTGATAAGACACCATTCTTCGCAGGCCAGAATTAAAGAACTAGACCCATACTCAGTAGGTTCTGATTGCGTTGTGGACAACATGGCTATCATGGTAAATGAAAATGAAAAAGAAAGGAAAAAGAGACATACCAGGTATCATCGGTGTTGCTCACTTTCAGCTACATAGCTAGAGAAATATGCAAATGATATGGAAAATTTGGTAAAGAAACGCACTGAAAACTTGCAGCAACGTACAATGGAACTCGAGGAAGAAAAAACGCGAACGCAAGCATTGCTTAAAGGTTTAAATGTAAAAAAAGACCTGTAAGTGCATACGTCTTACATTGTTTTCTAGATTTGAAGGCGGCAAAAGAAGTAGCAGAAGCTGCTGCCGCTTCCAAACAGAATTTCCTGGCAAATATGTCGCATGGTATACGATTTCTTATCGAAAGAGGAATATGATAAGCTCAGACTTATTTGTGTTCCAGAGATTCGGACGCCAATGAATGCAGTGATAGGAATGTCTCGCATGCTTATGGAAAGTGATTTACCACCGGATCTTTATGAGTGTGCAGAGACAATCGAATCATCTGGTTTGCATTTGTTGTCTGCTAACACTACATTAACCGCATACTTTTATCTAGGAAATCATCTTATGGCTTTAATTGATGATATCTTGGACTATTCTAAAATCGAATCTGGAAAATTTACCTTAGAAAAAAGTCAGTTTGATATGGTAAGCATGACAAGAGCGAAAGCAGAACCTAACTTGACGCATGCCTTAGACATTCGCAGTTGAAAGTGCTATAAGCCTGTTATCGTCCAATTATCTTAGCAAAGGCATTGCACTTTGGTACCACATTGATGGGAATACTCCGGTTCACGTCTATGGAGATCTTGTGCGGTTACGACAGATACTACTTAATTTGTATAGATACTGCATCCGATATGACTAAAACTCACTTGCAGATTTAGGCTTTCAAACGCAATCAAGTTCACCAGCGATGGATATGTTGCAATTCATATGTGCGTGAAGCCTCCTGATACCCTCTTTTCTAAGAAAGAGGATGACGACAGCGATGCGCAATGTTCCATTGACATGGATGGTGCAAAGGATATTATCACTTTCATCATCTCTGTTAAGGATACTGGTATTGGGATTCCAAATGACAAGATAAAGCAGCTTTTCAAATCATTTTCGCAAGTTTACGATGCCTCTACATCACGCAATTTTGGCGGCACAGGTTAGTTCATGTGTTATGATAACATACGTTTGTTCATTGTTCTTCCTTAGGGCTTGGTTTGGCTATTAGTAGGATGTTGTGTCGTATGATGGGTGGGGATATGGTAAGTGTGAAAAACCCGGGATTTCTCATTAACCATATATAGTGGGTTGAATCTGAAGTTGGACAAGGGTCAACGTTTTATTGTCGTATAATGCTTCAGGCGCAATCAAATAGCCCTACATATGGAGAACAGTATCAGTTACACGAACTGGCAACCCAATGCACAGATGTTCTTGTCATTGCTGAAAGACCTTGCCTGCATAAATTGTGGAACCATATTTTAACTGGTATCCGAACGCAAGTGTACAACTTTGTCGATGCTATGGACTACCTTGACACCAGGCTGCAGGATACATCACTGATAATTATTGATCTTGATCTTGATTATGTCAGATCACTTGGGAATGAACCCACATCTAGCGAAGCCGCGCTGTATGAACTTAGATCGCGTTTCTCTCTCCCCATGCCGATCCTTTGTGTCAAAGATAGCCGCCTCCAAAGATCGTCAGCTAAAAGGAATGACTCTGGGGAATCAAATATGTCTAATGAAGCTCTTGGTGCTGCTTCATATGCTAGCCTTATAAAACCGTTCAAAAATACGCACTTGTTTCGTATATTACATCAGCTTACCACCAGGATTACTATCACGGAACCTCAATGCGAACGCCGCTCTTCTTGCAAAAAAGCGGACAGTGCATCCTTGACGCATTTAAAACTCACTAGTTTACTCGTGGATGATAACCCCGTCAATCAAAAAGTGTTTTCTCGCATGCTTGAACAGCTGCTGGGCAGTAAACCCACGGTTGCGCAGGATGGAAGGAAAGCATGTGAAATTCTCGCAAACGCTCGTACAGAAGACAGGACATTTGATCTTGTTTTTATGGACGTTTGGATGCCAGAAATGAATGGTTTGGAAGCTGCAGAGAAAATTCGTAAAGATCTATCCGAGACTCCTACACGTCCTTATATTATAGCTATGACGGCATGTGTCATGCCGGGCGATCGTGAGAAATGTATTGAAGCAGGTAAAGGCAGAAACCTGGTAGCGCGATATTTTCCAAAAGTAACTTTTCTTCGATAGGCATGAACGGATACATTAGTAAGCCTGTACTAAAGAAAGAACTGGAAGCGGCTATCCGCAGATATACAGAGCAAAGAAAAGGGGAACTACCAAGCTAGATAGGTTCAACGGCTTTGCTTTTAAAAGAAGCGTAAATCTTCTGGAGTATAAATTTATTAGACGCGATTTAATAGCCATTATAACGATCATCATGACCAGAATTTAGTGTTTTCCATCGGCGCACACCGCGAGCGATGGATCGACGGAGTTCAAGCAAGCTAACATTGCTAAGACGTGTTGGAAGAGACTTTGACAACGCTATGTACCATGAATGAGATATTTCTCTAATTGAAAGAAAAAGCATATCTTACATTGCCTGTAAAAATTTGGTCTTGTTGCGGCAAGATACAGAGAATATGACCGTGTTTGACCATCATCCATTTCAACCTTTCTCAACTTTCGGTATGCTGCAGCGGGATTGATCAAAGCATAATTGAGATATAGTACACCAGCCCAAGGTGTCTGTAAATTTGGGGCAATTGGTGCTAATTTCTGGTACCACTCTTCAGCAACCTACACAAGGAATAAATAAACGCTCACACTATAGACCTTAAAGCGACTTATTTACAAACTGCGGCATGCGGATATCATCTACTAGCGCTGGTGTCATTGGTAACTGCTGAATGCCGTGGATAAATTCCAGGTATCTTCCGAAGTAGGTTGTCTGGAATACATTTAACATCATTATTACAAAGAAGCTTTTTACTCACATAGTCTGTTTTAGTCTCGAAAAAGATACCGATCACCTTGTTTTTAACCATCTTTGGGGGGCGATTTTGGTTGTCGTCTAACATCCAGAAGTAATCATACGTTGTTCTTTTGCTGATAGCAAGTTGCAAAGTAGCCAACCTTTGCAGTTCAACGTTGTTGGTTGCCAATCCCCAGAGCTTGGCTCCCCAGTAGAAATTGACAGACTAGTCACTCTAAAAGTTAGTACCACTGCGCTTGACAAATATACCAACATCGTACCTCAGGTACGGATTCTTGATCACGGCCATCTAGCGCACCATTTATCTTAATACCTCCTGCCCATGTGTGGCCAGCGAACCAATCCCAGCTTCGGAACTGGGCAAAGTATGGGTCATCTTGTACAGGATTGTTTACATCACGTATAAGGACTTCAGTGTAGCGCATTATATCGACCGTTCTCCAGGATGGATCCAAGTAATGGATTATGGCAGCTTTTCACGTTGTGATTGCAATAAATATCATGTACCATGTTTTCCTTTCTTTCTTCTCTTTTACCTGTGACAATTAAATAGCCTTGATGGTAATGATGGTCGTTGTAATAGGTATGACCAAATTCGGCATAGATGTTGCCTGTACCTCCGAGTGCTTGAGGTAGGCCAGCCCTTGCTACGATACCGCGATAGGTTCTATCGTAAAGAAACGGGTCTTGTTGTCTGTTTTCTAAGAATAATGTGAAGGCTGCCTTTAGCTTGTCCAGAGATGTCCTGGCTAGCTCGGGGTTACGCAATTCGGTTTGATCGGGTTTGTTTAAGATAAGTGCAACCATGGCAAGCTTTTGAAGACCTTTTCCAGAGAAATAATTGTCGGGCTTGTTGGTTTCTGCATTATAATCTAGTCCGACATCTTTCTCAAGCGCTGTTAAGATTTCATTACGCGTGGTTTTTTCTGGTTTAGCGTTTAATGGAAGCCATTCAGCCTGGATCCTATTATCTTCGCTTAAAGTCCATGTGCTGCCGAGAACTGCAACCATTGGACCTTTCGTAGATGATTCCAGGGTAAGGGTAGTGCGCTGATTGTTAGGGTCGAGTGTCTCAAGATGATGTGGGTATGCATAGGTGAGAAGTTCGTTATTGGTACCTTTACTACCACCGTTCGTACGCCATTGGATCGTATATCCGATATCTGAGCTAACTATTTGCTTAGTCATACATCATTAAAGGTTTATCTTTTGATATTTATACCGGTTGTCAGTGCCTGGGTTTGTCACTATATCTGCTCCTGTAGCCCACGTGAACCGATAGGTGTCTAGCAAAGACTCATTTTCTGCCGCTGGTAATTTAGCCACCCTGATAGCACCGTTATATGGATGTAATCCAACAAGATTAGAATTGTCGCGTTTCACCAGAGTTAATGGGCTATCACCGAGTGCATAGATTAAATAGGTACTGGTAGGAGAATCATTAAAAGATATCTTGAATTTGAACCCAGTGTACTGGCCGCCATAGACGCTATCCGCTTGAATAGAAATGATCGCATGCTGTGTATAAAACTGTGGTGTGATATTTTTGTAAATGCCAGTAACATAAGGCATGCCCCGTGCAATAGGGAACTCTACTATTTGATTCGGACTAGCCGATAGCCTGAGTGTAGCACTAAAGTGGTCCCAGTATGTGACTAACGGAGTGGGTCGATTTCCAGACCATTCTGCGGCTGTCATACGGAAGTCAACAACGACACCGTTAATCATAAAAGCAGCTTCTGTGTAGGGAATATCGTTTTCAGGAGGATAAGATCCATACACCTAAAACGTAAATATTAGTCAAACACTGAAATATTGTAAAATAGCTGAACCTTTTGCGATGGCTGTGTGATTGAAAGACCTGGAATTCCGCCCTGACCGTCTAGCAAACGTAGGATATAGGGATCAGGTGTAGTTGGTGCAAGGTCTGACATGCTCGGATAAAACAAGTTGCTGATCCATGAGTTTGTCGGCACAACTCTTTGGAATTGCTGATCGTTAAATACAGGAGGGAAAGGATGAAAAATTCGTTGAAATGTATCAGGCAATAAGCCATTGTCAGTAGGATTAAAGGTATTGAACAAAGACATATTGCTGGTACTATGACTAAAATTTATCGCATATATGCAGCGACACGCGACGAGCAATAGAACTAAACAAAAATCCGCCATTGTGAGAATCATAGGGAAAAACAAACAAAAAGCAAGGGGTAGGCCGCAAAGCAATAACGAAATAAAAGGAGGAGATTCAGAGGGTAGTTATCTGTTTCGATAAGAACGGCCAACCTATGATGCACATTCTTCGATTTCCTTTGCACAAAGCGGAAGAGCAAAACTTTGAGAACAAAGCTATTTAGTTCGAAATCAGTTGTTGATAAAAGACTTGGTTTATGATAAAACATGAAGAGACCCCCCTTTTCCCTGTCTAAATTTGGGACTCGCTATCTGCATTCTCTCCCGTGATCATCTATTTTAGTTTTCTACTATTGGTGTTTGTCAGGTTTCTAGAGACCGACTGTATCCCTTAATTACACACTAAATTAGAAGGTAACGCTCAGTAGTACAAAGCTATAGGCAACTAAAAGAGAAAAAGTAATGGTGTTCTGTAAAAATATGAAATCTGGTATACGAAAAAGTGATCTAGCAGAAAATTATGCACACTGAGATCGCTTTTCCAGAAATTAACTTCACTATCGCATTTTTGTGCGTGTTGCTTTCTCAGAAAACAATTGTAACACAAAACCTAGCATGTTGGGAGTTAATTTAAGTTCATGAGCATTTTCAGCCCAGTTCACGTCTTCTTACTGCACCGCCCACTTGATGTATCACAGCGCACACATTCCAGTACAATGCAACTTTTATCTGAAGTCAATATTTGTCATGTCCGATTTGGCACACCCAGCCCAAAATTACTCCCCCGAAAAAGTCACCGGACAAATTTTAATTTTTTAATTTCAGAATAAAAGATCTTCAAAAGTTTGATCATCACTAGATCAAGCAAAACTGCAAAGAAACTATCAACAAAACGAACATAGATATAAGAGATATCGAAGAACATATTTATGATTTCATTATGAATATTCATTAGTAGCTTGTAAGTCCACTTCTGGCTTTAATAGCAGCCTCAGTGCCCCTAACGGAAGAGAGGTACAACTTTCATATTGACCTTTACAACAAGTTTCAAGTGTTATCGGACAACGTACCTTCAGACAAGATAGTGGCAACGGAGAATAGCTACAATGAACAGCTGTTGCAGATGCCAAAAGCACACATCATGCGTGCGACACAATTGGATGAATGGTCCAGGAAGAATCGGATCAACGCACTACGTGAACAAAGAAAGGTAGCTAGCTCGTTGATTGTATTGACAATGTTAACCGTTTTATAGTCAAAATGTAAAGATGTACTTGAAGCAGAGGAGCTGCTTGCAAATAATTCATTGAAAACAGCGCAAACGCCAGAGCAAGTAGCACATTGCCAGAAGGTACGTTTCTTTCTTTGGATTTAGGGAATGCTGAAACGTATGATAGATTGCCCGTCAAAGCCGTAAGACGCTCCGGTCGTTTTACCACTCTCCTCGTGCACGAAAAGAAAGGCGCACTCAAGAACTAGAAAATCAGCGTATCTACGATCGAGTTGCAGCGAAGGAAAGAAAAGTTATCCAAGGGGCGTCGAGAGAAAAGAAAGGCGTTCCTGTCATGTGTATAGGCAATCAGGGAACATGTGTGGGAAGTCGAATCAAAGGGTACCAAATTACGACAGCGACATCGGCGATACGCAACTGTAAGCATTACCAACGAGTACCACAGCTCGCAAACATGTGCCTTCTGCTTGTGATAGTTGTAAGGGTCGTGGACGAGGAAGTATCGGGAGCCTCTTGTTTATTATTGAGAGAGGGTCCTCATAAATTGGTCTACGTAAATTATTTATACTGTCGGAGCTAGTATTACTAAAAATGTGTATCAGATACGACACTGCTTTAACCCTGCTATTCGACCAAAGTCAACGAAGATGGTTAATGGACAAAGGAAATCCGTTACTGTCGGTGGTTCATCTACATGTATGAATAATGCCTGCCCCCTTTACTAAATGGGACATGCTACGCAAAACCGGGACGCTCTTGCTGCGTTATGTATTGCACTAGCTGGGGTATCGAGGCTTATTTCTGGCAAAACGTTGCCACCATTTAACAACTCAGCCGCTTCAAAGCTGACTACTTTTTTTACCCCAGACACTCGTCAAGGGTAAATAATATATGGTTCAGGAGTTTAAAGCTACCTGTGTATGTATGTGTGTGTATGTGTCTAGATGCTCTGGTGGCTGCCTTCGAACTGAAGGAATTACCTCTCAGTAACTGTAAGTTGTGCTTCAGAGACAATACCAGCACAACGAAAACCCGGTGACTTTTAGTGGGAGTGTATCCAATCAATCAGACGACGAAATATTGTAATCGAAAGTTATCTTTTATTGTTACAAAATAAAAACTCTGTTATACCTTTAAGTACCTTGATGACTACGTCAATTAGTCAGGTACCAAAAGGAATATGGAAGATCTTTCCAGTGACCGATGTTTCAGCTTGGGAGGATAGTCAAGTTTTCCAGAATGTCCAAAAGTCGCATGAATCACATGTATCTACATGTCATATACTGTCTTTTTCGAAAGTTTTTCTATGGGCCAAACGTTTGCTTCTCTTTTAAACATGTTTACGCTATCAGACAACGATGGTTGTTCCGAACAATAGTGTTTATTCGTAATACTAGGATTACTTTTACATCATATGATTGCTTGTCATCTTTCGAATTGGGAGATAAACTTTTATCTCCAAAACTTCTGAATATCCGTTTTGAAACCGGCAACGGGAAGTCTGACAGCGATGTCGTAACGGTGGATATGTCTTGATCTGAGTTAGCTTCCTGGAAGCGGTCAAACTCACTGGGGATCAAGGAGAACGGAAAGGAAATAAGAATAAGAGCAAAACGGTTGATGATTCTTTATTGTCGCTATCTAAGTTGGCATTTATATTTTTCTTTAAGCTATGTACAATCTATAAAACGGTCGAGGATATAAAATTAGAATAATAGTAAATACATCACTACATTACTTTGCTGAGCACAGGCTTCTTCTAGATGTATTCGTTTTGGAGCAGAGGTCGAGAGGGCAATGGCTTGTGTCGTCGTCGGTCTCCTTGTCCGATTTCAAGGACCGACCCGATGAATCAGCTTTCTGACAAATCTTTGTCAAGCTGAGACATCGGTCGCTGGAAATACCTTTTGGTACCTTGATGACTACGTAAATTAGTCAGACAGTTAGTCAATCAATTAGTCAGGTACCAAAAGGTATAAATAGAGCTTTATTTTGTAAACAATAAAAGATAACTTTCGATTTATCAATCTACGTCGTTTGATTGATTAGTTTTTGATTCTGACATTTGGGCGCAACGATCGGCTTCGATTTATAAGTGATTCGTTTGGCGCCTAGGAACCCAGAAAACGACAGTAACTACAACGAGACGACAGCTGTGATTGGCCAAAATTTGTACTACACAAAATCAAAAGTTTGGAAAAGAAGTGGTAACTGTGAGATTCGAACTCACGCCTCTTTCGAGACCGCAACTTGAGTGCGGCGCCTTAGACCAACTCGGCCAAATTACCTCGTTATTATGTTGTTTGTGTGGTATCCTATCTGATCTATTTTACGCCCACGAAATTGAAAACGGGTGTTTACGACTGATCAACAACTGAGGGAAAGGTCGGCTAAAGCCTTATCCGTTTGGCAGGGATCGGAGTGTCCGACCTTTTCCACCGGACTTGCCGCGACGTCAGACATTCGACGACGTCGGCGTTCACCCATCCTTCCGTCTCCATGCATCAGTCAGGTCTCCAATCTATCTGCTTTCCCATTTTGCCTCCCGCCTCTATGTGCATTAACCTTTCTCCCTTCTTCGCCCTTCCCTTCCTCTTTCCTTCCGCCTGTCAGAATATCTCCTCCCTCTACAGCTCCATCCATGCGCACAGGGAGATGCAGTTCATTTCGCGTTGATGTGCCATGGTGTAAGCATCCATTGGTTGCACACATAATTTTTTTTAATGCCGCTGCTATCGACTTCGCTGCCGCCGCTATTAATTTTACTGCCGCCCGCTATCAACTTTACTGCCGCCCCCTACTACCTTTACTGCCGCCCGCTATCAACTTTACTGCCGCCCCCTACTACCTTTACTGCCGCCCGCTACTACCTTTAATGCCACCCGCTACCAACTTTACTACCGCTGCTATCAAAGTATGAGCATGGATAAGCCTTTTTGTTGTGGCTAAACTATTTCACCTGATATATACATTTTTAAAACTTATAACAGAAGCGAGTTATGTTATATTAACACAACTTGTAAAGGTCAAATCATATAACATAACTGAGAATATAACTGAGGTGTAATAGGTGTAATAGGTGTAGATCGAGATAGACAGTAAGTCGTTGAGATCATTTTTTATTCTTCGAGATAAAGATGGGTATCTATTGTACCTATCGCACCTCTAATATAACTTATCAATGTAGCTTATCATAATAAAAACTTTTACTAGCTAGTTTCCGCACTAATTGATTATAATGAGCTTCAGCAACGCTTGTGATTAAATGTCAGATACGACAATAACTACATCAATCATACTTATAACGCGCACCCACTGTATAAATTTTATCTGACTACAAGCAGCAAACGCTTGAAATAAATACTAGAGATACTCCCAAAAAAGTAAGGTACTCTTTTGGCTCAGTCTCAAAGGATATACATAGTTTATTTACTCTTCTTCGTTATTAAAAACACATATCTCTATATTACAATAACTGTAGTATGGTATAAAGGTTGAAAAAAGCGATTTGTTGAGGTCTCTGCCGAAAGTTTTGGGGGTACATGGGTTTTATTATCGCCATTGGGTGCGTTTATTTTCTGGAAAGAGCATATAGTTCACCGTAAGGTCCCCATAACCACGTGGAAGAAAGCAGGCTGATGATGGACACGTGTGGCTTTGTCTCGTGTGCCCGAAGGCAAATCCTTTCATATACCGACACATTTGTAGAAGGAAAGAGTGGAGCAGGCTGTTCCTACAAGGGAAGTGCACAGTTCCTTTATCTACTTCTTGACCATGAGCTCTCCAAGCAGCACTGATACTACTCGTAAGACACGCGCCAAGCTTTCTGCCGAGAAGCGCACAGTCATTGTTGGGTATTGGAAAGACGGCTTGTCACTTGGCAAGATCGCAGCCGAACTTGAGATGCCAAAATCTACGATTCAAACTACCGTCAATAAGTATAGGAGGACAGGCATGACGAAAACTGCAAAACGCTCAGGAAGACCTCTTAAGCTGACCAAGCGTGATCATCGTGCGATCAAACTGAGCCTTCTCCGAGATCCCTCAAAATCTCTCAGCTGGCATCATCGCCGCTTTGCAGACTCAGTCAAGGAAGTCAGCTTGCAGACTTTCCGGGAAGCTGTGAAAAGATTAGAATCCCCGTCGAAGACGGCTGGAAACTCCCAGGAGTGGTATCAAAATTGAGCAAGCTGAACAGCATCTCTGAGGACGTGTGTGTTTTCTTTATATATATCCTTGTACCAAGCTATACCGAATTAGGACAACAACGATCAGTGATTCATGCAGTAGACGACACTGTATGATAACTGAATACCATGCTCTCTATGATTACTTATCCACTTTTCTTTGTGACGATTTGATTACCATACATACGAGTTCTATACACGCTATTCATACATGGTATCAGAAGCAGAAATGTTGCAATCTCTCCGTGGACATGAATAGGGTTATATCTAGTTTTCGATTAGGACAGATTTACCACATAGGCATAATATATTGTAGTCTCTACTTGAAAATTACGTGTATCTGACGATGACAATCAATACAGCTGGATTGACGAGAGAAAAATAATATACATTGGTTTTTTGCGCAGAATATGCGTTGCCAAGAGCTACGGTTTTTCCTATAGCGGCCACCACAGAGCATTTACAGCATTTACAGCATTTTCAAGTGACTTTGCGCGAGCGAATAAGAGTTTCTTCACAGTAAAAACGTGTCTTGTCGTCATTTGATTTAATCCAGCCAATCAAGCTTAGACTATGTAAAGCTTGGAAATTTTACAGTTTTCATTCTCGTTTCTGCGTCATGTCAGGTTCCTCGTCAAAATCTGAGCAACATTTCTCTACACATAATGAGATTAGTCGGCCAGTGCAAAGGCATTTAGTCAACGTATATCTTTCCATTGCGGGAATGTTAGCATTAGCTACAGTGGGTGCTGTGTATAATAGCAACCAACACCCGTTCGCCTCAACTGACGGAGGAACAATGGGAGCTGTAGTAGCCGTTGGCAGTGCAATTGGTGTCCGACATTTATCGTATGGAAGCATTTGGCGATGGGTTTTATTAGGGGTAATCTTAAATCACTTATAACGCCGCCCTTTAGTAAACGTGCTTTTTTTTTAGACATACGCTCTGTTCAGTGGCATGTCACTTTCCACGCTAGTGTCAGCGTATACGTACTGGGATCCTAGTGGATCTCTTTTGTTTCTCGCATTATCATCCTCTGTGTTTATTTTTCTTGCCTTTTCTGCAAGTGCGATGCTAGCTAATCGCAGAAGTTTACTGTATGCTTCTGGTATGACCGGTAGTCTTCTGGGGATCTTAATATGGGTATCTATGGCCAATGTCCTGTTTTTCCGATCGTCGACGATGTTTTCTGCTGAATTGTATCTAGGCTTGATCGCTTTCAGTGGATTTGGTATGCTAAAACTAAAAGTGTTAAATCACCAACTCATTCGCATCTTTGCTAGTTGTTTACGATACACAAATGATCGTCGAACGTGCAAGTGCAGGCGTGTTGGATGTACCTGGTCACTCATTGGAACTCTTCATGGATTTATTCTCCCTGTTTATTCGCCTCGCCACAATCATCCTTAAAAAAGATCAGGAGCGCGAACAAAGGCGTAAACGTGATAACCGACAAAGATTCCAACGATGGTAAATGCCCACAACATCCAAATAAATAAACCCACCCCAAGATATGCATGCGAAATGAGAATACAATTTATTGAATTACGGTTCAGAGCTCGGTCACTTCTCCTTGATGGTAACTGCAGATCAAGTCAACAGAAAACTCGGAAAGTTGGAAGTAAAACAATTTCTATCAATTCCATAATAAATATACAGCCACAACCTTCTCTCCCTCTTCTTACCAAAAGATGTGCTTGGTTTGTTGACAAAACATCGCCTTCTTTGCAGATAGTGTATGGAGAAGCCAGAGTGACAATACCGTTCTTGAGTGTAGTAGGCATGCCGAGCGATCGAATAAGTGGTTCCATGTTGTGTGGCATAGGGTCGACGCCGCGCTTCACTGGTCCTTCAGGGATAGTGACGGTCTGTGTAGCAACTACTCCTGAACGAGCATAATCTGGCTGTCGGAACTCTTTGAAATATTGCTGAACTTCTTCGGGTGATCTGTCAGTGAACAATAAACCGACCTCGTTGGTTAATCGCTATTGTTTTACGTCAGTAAACCAGGAATATCCCACGCTGTTGCTGTTACCTCAGCAATCTTTGATAAACCCTCCTTGTATTCCTCTTCTGGTGTGTTTCCTAATGCTTTTGCCATGACTCGGTTCTTGCCCATGAAGAATCGAGAGTTAGACTTGAAGTCATTACGGACTTCTTTCAGGAATGTATTACGCATGTCTTTTACGGAAAAGACCCAAATGTACGAATAGTTGTCAACACATTCATGGATCTAGTAAGTAGAAGAGGCCAATGGGCTTAGTATCGACCTGTCTCGGTGCGTTATCGTATTACTTCTTCCATAAGTTTTTCTTTGCCTTCACGGCCCTTTTTGTTCGTCTTGGTCAAAGACACTATAGTACAAAAGTCAATATAATAAAATACATGATTTGTCTTGATACAATACCTACGGTGGATCTTTTCGACTTGGGCATTGCTGTGTTTTACAAGAAGTAGATCTACCCGTTTTTTTTTCGTTCATTTTTTCCTGGTATGTGACCGGTGCCCAAGTTCAAAAAGCCACTTTCAGGAACCACCATATCATCTGGGTTTCAAACGGGTGATAATTATTCAACGTGTAACGTTGCTTGCGGCTGGACAAACACCCCTTTTCCTCTTTATTACGGGTTAGCCATTAATGTCCTTGCGTTGACAGTAGTACACTTTTGCGCCGAGGTAAAGTGGGTCCAGACTACATGGGTTTACACGAAGGGTATGGATAGCATGGGTTTGCGCAATGGTTTGCTTCATTGTGTTTTCAGATAAGGAAATGTTCTACCCAAAAAAAGAAACCGTGTTTAAAAGGGAAGACAGTTCCTTTTTTTTTCTTTGGCTCTGTTTACAAAAAGCATCCCAGTAAGGTTACAGATATGTCCGTAAACGCGATTATTCGTGTCTTTTTGTCTGTTGTATAGCCTGCATGGCCTCTGTCCCGAACCGTACTATGCCGTGTGTGCAACTTTTGCTCTCCATAGACGAAAAATTTAGTATAGAGTAGCGTAAAAAAAACATTCAATAAACAGTAAGCTGTGCCTTCTTTCATTTGAAAAGATACTTAAATAACAACAAACGTATCCATGTTGGTGCACATGTATGTCGTAAGTAACGAATCCCTGGAATAGATGTATAAGTTCGTTGCGGGCTACAGAGATATTCATTTCCCATTGTCTTGGTACAAGTATTATTATCACGTTATTATTTGGATAGATACTTATAGAGTGTATCAGATATAGAGAGTAGTATAAATTACTGAGTCTTTCCAGGAAGTCCTATCGGTATTCGTATTAGAGACTCATAACAGCGTGTACAAATGAATCATTTATCACCTACGTAGCCATATCGTCTACGATCAACGTGCTGCAGTAGATTAGCTTTTGAAGACAAATAGAGGAGGTGTACTACAAATAGCATTAATAGCTGCAACAGCAGTACTGAAAGAAATTACATATTTTGATTTCCTTTTTACAAATTCGACATTAGACCTGCTATAAACAAATAAAGCAATAAATGACAAAAAGCGATCAAGGAAAGCCTGGCTTTAAAAAAAGAACGGGTATAATCTGTGGAAAAACCGGGCTGCTCATATTGATAATTTGCATAGACGTGTAATAGCTATATATATGTAAAAACAGTGACACCAGGTTTTCAACGTGTCTCTACTAGAAACTTTGGGAAAGGAGTTCATAGGCGACAGAGCAGCCCTTAACCCTCAAAAAAGGAAAAAAAAAACTGTTTAACTAGGAGTCTGTTGTATTGCTACTACTACTGCTACTGTCCATGATAGTATAAATGCTATGTCCTCGGAATTGATGTATTAGATCCGGATGTATATTACTTGTACTATGTGTGACAAATGCCGCCAACGCTGTCTCAAACTATAGTGACAAAGTCATCCATTAGCGCCAGCTACTTTAGTGCGTCTTGACATCATGTCATGAAGCTGCTTCAGGAGAGGATGTATATAGTTACATCGTACAAAACGGTCGTCGCTTTGTATTGAAGGAAGCGACTTGAATGATGAGGGAAGGTCCACTGTCTAGCATTCTTACATTATGTTAGATAGACCATTCTTTAATGTTCTGTAAACAAAGACAAGTTAGCGACATGATTTTTCTCTAAAATATGACCATTATTGGTATAGGAGGTTTAATGTATTGTGGAAAATAACCAGACATCGGAGAAAACGCGTTGGTGACTTTGGGAAAAACGCCAGGGATGCAAGATGATTAGCCAGGTGAAGAAGATAATAGGCAAAGACAGATTATACTAGAGATGCTTCCATTTATGTCATTTTCCCACCTTCGGGGATTTTCTAGGTTGATATAAAATAGTTGTTGTCAAATAGCATAAAAAAAAGTTGCAGCTGACATTAGCCTGAGAAGTTCTTTGCAATTCGTCTCTTCCTTCTTCCTCGTGAAAGTCAGTGCTTTACCGGGATGCGCTTCATACTGCGCAAATGAAAAACCTACAAATTATAACACCAATTATCCTTGGCCGTAGTCACAAGATAAAGCGCATATTAAATACTGCTCTCGCCATCACACGTATCTGTACCATAATTTGTTGGTATGCATGTATTTCGACAGTGAACGATAGTGGATGTCAGAGATGCAATTAATCTCCGAGGAATCGCTCCCTGGTCCGTTGACAAACAAAAAAATGGTGTGCATGAAAAGGCTAGCGCTTCCTATTACAGTTTCTTATCGCTTTGACTAGCCACAAAACACAGAGTCTATGTCTCCAAAGAACATGTATACCATCTACGAACTAGTTTCCGATTGTCTTTTGCACGAACGGCACCGACGAGAACTTAAAACATATTCCCACCAGCAGCGGATAGACAATCTCGAAAGAGAATTGTCGGATATGAAGCGAACCATGGTGGATGCTCAGTATCGTATTTGTGAAGTGCATAGCTATATTAAACAGCTTTATCTATGCAATGAATGGGTCACTGCTCCTAGGCATGCATATATTCACGACCGTAAAGATTCCGCTTACGACCGGTTCCGCCGGTTTGCAGAGATACACGCAGCGATCAAAGCAGACATCGATCGTGAAATAGCAGAATTTAGACGGACGAAAGCCCATATTCTCGGTATCAATCAAGGAATAGAATGTTTGGGACAACTGAAAGCACAGTGTCTAGAAGACAGTACACCAAAAACACCTGGTTTTCGATTAAAACGGTGGATCCAGTTTTTCAAGTCTATTGAATCGCGATAGGTACCATCTAAGCGGTTGTATTATCCTAAATTGCTGCTGTACATAAATATCATTTTACAAAGCGCTTCCTGTTTGGTTGATTGTACGCGTCAACTCTCTGTTGGCTTCCTACAGGAAAGCTAGCTAGATGACCTTTCCTCTTTCCTCTTTCCTCTTTTCCACCACCGCTGTCCCTGCTCATACATGACACAGAAACCAAGCGCAAATCGGTTTCCGGTCGGATGATCTTCTATCCCTTTGTCTGATAATCCCAATATATTTGAATTTTTTGTGCAATACAAACAAATCGCACGGCTCCCTTTCTCCACCTATTTTAGAAAGTAATGCTTGTGAAACCAATGCATAATGCACGTCTAAACCTTCTTTCTTCTTCTAGGGACAGTGTACTTCCTGACATTGTTTGCAAAATACTCTGCTGTTTTGAATTCCCTATTTTGGAGATGTCAGCGATTGAACAGGTGATCATGCACCTTTCCTTTCAAGGAACGCTACAGCCTTCTCCTTTGCATACACATGTTCATGAGCATGCAAATTTATCACGCCACTGTTGCATGACTGAAAAGGGCAGCGAATGTTGTTGGAAAGCATAGAATATTCTCTTAAGAATCGTTAGAAATTGTGGTGTTCGATTCTAAGCAGATCGAAGAAAAAGCTCGGTAGTTTTTCTATCTGCATACCGTGTGTCTTTTGCAGTGCCGTAGGAGACTCTGAACGTCTAGTGATAGAAATCCTGGTGAAAGATGATAGTGTCTTCTTTCTTCGAAGATGAATCCTAACGTGCTGCTAATTATTCCCCTTGCTGGAGCCTTACTGATTTCAAGAAATTGGATGTAATCCAGTAGGAAGTCTCTCCCCTTTTCACCAATGAAGAAGTGCATCTCCACGAACAAAATAATAAAAAAGGAAACTACAGTTCCCAAATTCGAAAGTGTAAATGTAGTGTTTGGGTGATCTTTTTACCTTTTAAATGTCGAGAATGGCTTGGCTAGCAAAAATTGAATATGAAAGTAAATAAAACATACGGTTAGCACTTAAGTGAATTTATTTTATGTTTCAGAGGCCTTTAAGATGTTTGACAAGACAATCATGATTTCACCACTACATACTGCTAATAGCATGCAGAAGAAGCGGGGTCTGATAAACAACGCGGTTATAAAGCATCGACTTCATTGATCCATACTACTTCCGCTGCAGTCTCCTCGTAAATTCTCTTTAGATTTATTTCCTTCCCTGCAGTTATCGCTCTTTCTTTCACTACTTATTATTCTGGTTGCCGTTCCGTTGTTAATCAGGTAACTTCCTCTTTTGACGGTATCAACGATAAGCATCACACCGAATATATGCACATGTTAACATTTGTGTCAGAAAGAAAGTGGCCATCATGGACACAGAAGTCTAGAATCGCTGGTAATGAATGGCTGATGTTTCCAATGCTGTTTTTTATAACGTGTTGCTGCAGATGTCATGAATGATACATATTGCCGGTGCTCTCGTGCGATAAAATATTCAATGAAAGCTATTGGGCCATTGGTTCGACTAGCGCGTTTCGTGAGCATCATGCCTATGCTAATTTTCTGCTCGGATCAGACTATATGTACCAATGATCTTTGTTTCCTTGAAATACTTCCATAGCATATGCTTTTTTGGGAAATTGCCCGAGAAGATCGATGTTGCTGTCTCACTGAGTAAGGGTTCTTAAAAAATGACATGAACAGGGGCATATTACATTTATGTAGAAAAGGAACAAGGCCTTGGTCTAATCGACAACCACTAACACCCAACTGTGTGCAACAGAAACTAATTCAACACGTTTAATATACTTGAATGGATTTTACTTTTCCTTGAGGGTATTCCTGTTCTTCAGCGGGATCCAGCGTCATAACTTGGCTAGTGAGACAGCAACAACAGAAAAAACCCAAATTCGAAGTTCTGCCGGTTTAATGGTGAACAATTGTAGGCAGGCTAAACGGCAGGTAAATAGACATCGGGAATCTTGTGTGTATGTTGTCAACCAAAGTGTTTACCGGAGATGTAATGTGGAGACTAGAGCGGGAATTTGCGGGGTAAGCGGACCTGGAAGTTAATACGTCTTTATTACGCTTCCTATACTGAGAGGGTATCTACATTTAATTTAAGAACCGATAAAGTACATGACAAACTGGGTAACTTACTACAGTAATTGCCCTTCCGGGCCTTGCACATGCCGAACCGGGTTTGGTTGGCCAGCAAAAATATTATCGAGCTGGAAGGTGCTCGCGTGCTGAGAATTAAAAGGTGGCAGGGGACTTCCGTCGGCAGAAACAATCATTGAGAGGCCTTTCAAAGCGATATTTCGTGAGGCGTTGGCATCTCGACCCATAGTCGTGCGACCTCTGGACAGAGTGGGACAATCAGGATTGAGACAGCAAACCGCTCCATTGCTTTTTCGGATTCGACCTTCCGGCGTACGATACTTTTGCAATTGTGTAGGCTTTAG